>JAOVVI020017334.1:0-10638 GCA_028571085.2 Nepenthes alata | reverse complement strand
CGTCCGTACCTTCATTCTCCATGTAACAATAATTATATTTGTAGAGGTGGTAGTTTTATAATCCGTCTTGCCATTCCTATTCCCATTCCCATTCCCCACTCACTCAAACGGCGTAGTTTTTGCTCTAACGCATCACCCTCTCGCCTCTGTCTTCCGTGCTCCGCTTCTCTCTCAGGTATGAACCCGTTCGTTTTCTTCAACCTTGTATTTCTGCCTGTTACCCCTGGCAGTTTCCTGCCTTTTCCCCCTAGTATGGGTATAAGTATATGGAATTTACTTCTATTTTTTTGGGTGTTTCTTTTGATTTTTTTTTTTGGAAATTAGAAATCGGTGGAGTTTTATTTGAAAAAATATCATGATAAAGTGGTGACTTTTTCGTTGATTATTATGGCCAATTTATTGTTCATATGATTCAGTCTGGTGCCCTACATCGGCGATACAGGTTGCGGTCGATTGGCTTAAGACGTTATACTATGGATTTTTAGCGGAATTTGTCTTTTTTTTTTTTTTGTTTTTTGAATAAGTTTCGTTGAATTGAACATTGGCTTTCCAGTTCGGTCTTGTCTGGTTATTTGAATTGCTTCTTAGCAATTCTCGATGCGTTAAACCGATTTTAGGCGTAGATTTACCTAAGGTTTTTGCAAATTTAGTATATTTGAGGATAAGATTATTCTGATTTTCTTTAAGTAGAACGTGCAAGATATTTGACGTGTTGCTTTCATTTCTTTCTGTTGTTTTTTTTTTTTTTTTGGATTGGCATGATCGTTCATTTAGTTTATCATACGAATAAGCATTTTCTGAGCGTGTACAGAACCAGCGTGTTGAAAGTTTGAGTAGCATTAGTGAGTTGATTTGAAAATTGAAGAAATTGCACCTTGTGCTGTTTATATTGTTGGTTTTGGTGGTGTTATATTTGTAATCTGGTTTTTTCTGTTCTCCAATTACAGATATGGATTCTGTGGCAGGTCAAGGTCTTTATCCATTACACCGTTGTAAAACTCTTCATGTGGTATGTTACAATTTTGTCAGATAATTCATTGGCAGGGAGTTATAGACTGTTTGATTTGGGAGTTTTTTGTTCTTCTGTGTTTGCATGAATGAGGTTATAACTTGATATTTACAGGTCAGACATGCACAAGGATTTCACAATGTCGCTGGAGAAAAAGACCATGATGCTTACTTATCTTATGACCATTTTGATGCCAGCTTAACCCCACTTGGACGGGAGCAAGTAATTGCCATATCTCTCTTCTATGTATTTTTCTTTTGATTGGCCTAGTTTTTATCACAAGGGCTGCCACCTCGATCTTTAATCAATCTTCTTTCCGTGGCATAGTGAAGCATCTAAATGGTTCTTTCTACTGTAACAGGTTGATAATTTGAGGAAGCATGTTCATGCTAGTGGTCTCTCCAAGAAGATTGAATTAGTAATCACTTCCCCATTGACGAGGTATTTGATTGCTGACTCTCAGAATATTTGCTGAACCTTCAATATGCTTCTCATATCCACACATTCCCCCTATATGTCACTTTTCCCTTGTTTTCTCAGTTCTGAATCTTGTGGTGTGATTATATTAATGCAGTTTATCTGGTAAAGGCTGTTTCACTGGATGTCAGGTGTTTGATTACTTTGAGAGATATCTATAAGACTAAAAATTGCTTTATATTCAATTGTGTCACTTCCTTTCATAACAAGAGAATGACCTCGGTGTCATGCTCTCATCTGTAAGAGTAGTTGTGAAATGAAAATAACATTCTTGAACACCTCAACAATTTGGTTTGGAATCACTAGAATATCAAATATGGTCTTGTAATTCCTGTCATTTGAACATTCAGTTTCTTTCAAGACCTTTGTGGAAAAATTTTCAAGTTGAAGATGCTCTTGGCTGAACTTTTCCCTTAATTGCCCTGCAAATATGCCGTATAACAATCTGAGGAAACCTGGCCTGATACTTGGGATCAGAAAGGCTTAAACTTGTTTTACACCTTAAAAACTGGGTTTCACGGAGCTCCTCTCTCGACAGTCAAGTGACGTATGCTCCGCTCTTGGGAAAAAGACAACCAGCATGTCTTCTAAGCTAGATGAGTGCAGAACATACTTTTTTCTTAATTTCATTACCTTAGACCATTGAGTTGATGCCTGCGATACCAACCCAAAAATGATTAGTCCCAATATGTTCTGTCATTGACTAGGACATCAAGTTTTCACTAGAAAAACAATACTCGTAAGGGCAATTTCCACTTAATTGTGTCTACATTTTATGTATATTGAAGAAAACCTAGTGAGATTGAAATCAAGAATGAAAGCTAAGAAATGCGATTTTTCTTGGTAGGGGGAACAATCCGGCTAGTTTTATCCAGAAGGCACTGATTGTATCATGAGGGGAAACCTGCCCTTATTCTTTGAATGACCTGGAAGTCATTGTTCTTCCCGCCCCTCCCCCTCCAAATAGAATCTGTAATGGGGAAGGAAGTTAACCACTCTGAATTCCTTGCTAAATCCTTCAAACAATTGGGGAAAAGGGAGGAATTTTCCAAGTTTATGTGATGGAAATGCACCTTTCTTGGACCTCTAGTCCAAATTCCTTGATCTACCATTGCCACTATCTCTGGGAATGAGAATAGCAGTGGGATACCGTATGAAACAAGTATTTCCAGTGCATGCTAGACATTTCTGGCATTGAGATTGTGCCACTTTTCTCTTTCCTTTGATTTTGGCATTAAAAAACTGGTTTTACTTGAGAGAAGACTGGCTAATCTTGGTAAATTGAGAATTCATTTCTGGGCCTTTTTTTTTTTTTGACGTCAAATTCTTGTTATTGTGTAAGATGTGCTATTTGTTTCTGGGGATCCTCGAAAAGTGAAATCTTGTACTTAAATTCAGTCCCTTGTGGATTCTATGCAGGACAATGCAAACTGCAGTTGGCATTTTTGGCGGTGAGGACTACACTGATGAGATAGATGTGATACCACTTATGGTGGAAAATGCTGGGAACAGTGGTCGCCCTGCTGTTTCAAGTTTGAACCAACCACCTATTTTAGCTGTAGAGCTTTGTCGAGAAATTTTGGTATGTCTATGATGATCAAAGGCTTCTTTTTCTTATCTAAAAATAGATAAACCAGAGTGGAACAACGGAAGATGATATAAAGCAGAGCCATGCTTTGTTCATCTTTTTCCTGTAGGTTCTTAATTTGCATGCTTCTTCTTAGAAAGAAGTATACACAGGTATGAATTTTAATAGTATTCATTCTCTCACAGCAGCAAATCATTGTTTCAATTGTCCTCACCATCCTTTAAGATGTTGAGGAGGGTTGGAGCACAGATGCAGCAATGTGATGCTGGAGTGAACTTGATAATGTAGTCAATCAAAGTATTGGTTGCCATGATTTCTTATACAATTTATGGGAAAATCATGTTCATTTTAGAGGGGGTGGAGAAGGTAAAAACTGCTGGCTGTTTGCTTACTTGGTTAAATATTCTAAACACCTTTCTATTTAAAAGTTATATTTGTATAAATGTGAAATCTCTATTTATTCCTTTTGAGGACTGAGACTTTTTTGAAATTTTAACCGGTTAACCAAGAGGTATACTTCTGCAAGTATTTCATTGTGTGGTGATTGTAGTATAATTTGTTGGGGTCACTCCCTTCGTAGTATTTATGTCCGTGGACTCAAAAGGGGATAATGGACGCGGACTTTTGAAGTGGTCCGAGAAGCCTGTCAAGACGGACGAGAACTCATTTGGAGAAGTCATGTCCGAGAGGTAGCTGAGGACATGGACGAGAACTCTAGAAACCTGGTCGTTGACTCTCTCTCTCCGTAGGTCTGCTGTAGCCGCATTTTGCAGGTGGGTAGTTGACCTACTCTGATTGGAGGTTGAGGCGGCTACAACTTCCTATGGTGTCAGGCCTGCCACTCTGGCACGCCGGGCGTGCGCTTGCCGTGGCAGGCTTAAGAGGCGTAGTCCTGCCACCCTACTACTAGGGTGACTGGCCGACCACTACGCCTCATTGTGTATATATATAAAGGCTTGTGCCCTTGCTTGTCTTATGTGTGGCGTGAGAAGTCTTGGAGTGTGCTAAGGCAATCACTTGGAGTGAGCTTTGAGAGAGCTGTGGGCAAGCCTTATTGTAAAGATAGAGAGAGACACTTTTAGTGGGAGATTGAGTGATATACACTTGTGATTGTTTTTCTTTGTTTGGATTTTGTATAGCTAACATTCTTACAAACAATCAATTCTTTATAATGTATATTTTGGTGGTTTTTTCCTTGATTGAGAAGGGTCTTTTTACGTTAAAATCTCGTGTGTGTTTTTTTTCGTTCTTCATCTCTACTTTTGGCCGTCCGTCCGAGAGCTCTGCTCTGTTGCTGTCCGAGTGTTCCGTCCGCCCGGTCACCGTGCCTTCCGTTTTGCGCCAACACAATTTTGGGTTTTTGGCACAAGAAACTTTTGAATATTTAACGGTGAGAATTGACAAAGATGTTGAGGTACTGATTCATCGTCAAGTGTGGACTATCCTGGGTTTTGGTATGTGTTTGTTCACGCCCAGGGTCCTATTTTTTTCTTCTTTTTTTATTCTTTTTTCTTCAGGTTGCTATGTTTTTGAAGTCTGAACTTTTGACAGTCTTATTGCTGTGTAAGACAGAAAACAATGAGGACTTTAGTGGAATTATATCCTGCCATGATCTTGGTTTTTATTTTCTAGACATGCAGAAATTCTTAGTTTATCGCCCGTAATGACCTGCAGGGAGTTCATCCATGCGACAAGAGGAGGAGCATTAGCGAATATAAGTTGTTGTTTCCTGCAATTGATTTTTCATTGGCAAGTATTTGCTTCTAAATGGATTTGAATTTTTGTATCTGTCATTGTCACTTGTGAGTTCTATCTTCGGCAGAAGGTTTACCTGAATATTTTTGGTACTACCTGTTTGTTTCTTTTTTTTTAAATTCAAATTTCAGATAGAGAGCGATGAGGACATATTGTGGAAGGAGGACATCAGGGAGAGCAATGAGGATGTTGCAGCCAGAGGAATGAAGTTTATGAAGTGGTAACAATCTTTTCTTTACTAAGTTGATATGGGTTTCTTGATATCTTCTACTTCTACCGTTAAGATGGCAATTAAAGCATAAGCATTCTTGGCAAACCTAAGCAATGTTGAATCCTCTTTACTCTCTGAAATCCTTTTTAGGGATTTCAGAAATTCCTTCGGGGTGCTTAGAAGTATTGCTAAAAGAATTTCTAAATATAATCCACACCCACTCGTACTGTAAAGGTGAAACAAAGTCTCGCTGCTATTTCTATAGATGATTTCACTTGTTATTTGACCTCTCCAATTGAGATAGTTCCATATCTTACCCGTTATTATTTTCTTCAAATTTTACTGTCATAGAGTAATTTTCTTAGCTTGATTGTTGCCTTGAAACCTGCTTTAATGACTCGTTTATTTTTATGGATTTGAACCATTTTGTTTCCGCTATTCCTTTGTTGCACTTTGTTCGTTTGACTTGTAATAAATCAGGCTATGGACTCGGAAAGAGAAGGAGATTGCTTTGGTTAGCCACAGTGGATTTTTGTACAGCACACTTAATCAATTTGGAAATGACTGCCATCCATCAGTGAAAAGTGAAATGTGCAAACAGTAAGTAATTTTTAGTTTGTTCCATGGCTTAATCACAATTCTTGGATAATATAACTCAACAACTATTTCACCTGGGTGATTATATTCTGTGTCAAATATTATCTTTTCATGGTGACAGTGGTACTTTCATATCTACAAATGGTTGAACTCTTTAATGCTTCTACATCCTGTTTGTTTACATTTTTAATCTTCATGACTTACTGTCTTCTGCATCTGCAGCTTCGCCAACTGTGAACTTCGGTCACTGGTCTTTGTCGACAGAGGGTGAGTAAGTTCATATGCAAAAACTAAATTTGGGGTGTCAATTCATGTTAATGTAGTATGTGGAGATATGATTAATAATAAAATATATGCTAATACAAACACGACCCACTAAATCAGTGAATAACACGACACGACACAAATCCTCCTCTTAAATAAGCATGTTATATTCATATGATATGACAAAACACGTTAACACAATTCAATAAAACAAGCTAACAATATCTGACCCGTTACACATACATTAAACCGAATCTGGTAGGATAAGTGTGTTTTCACCGTATTAGTTTGTAATAATGCTTAACCCTATATTAATCATGTTATTTTCTAGTTAATATATCAACATGAAATATGATACAGACCATTTACTACAAACCCAAATCATATTATTTCGAGTTGTGTCTAATATTGCCACCCCCTTAGAATACTGATGTTATGTTTTCTTTGTTAATCTGCAGTATGATAGGATCTTATTCAACTACCACAAACTATCCTGGAAAGGTTCCACATGGTGCAGACCTTCCGATCGACTTTGCAAATCAGAAGCAGCATCTGGAGAACGAGTCCAAAGCTGAATGAACCTTGAGTAGATTGAAGTGTTGAAGATTGTTGATCTGGCACGTTTGATCTGTTCTTTCGAACCACCGAGGACACCAATTTATAGCCAGTTTTCTCCGTTATTTCTGAGAATTTTGGCTGTGGCTATGGGATTCTTGCAAGAGCAATATTTCTTTGTTACAATTCTTTTGAATGGATTAGAAATTGTGCAGTCTGGGTTGAGTCTAGTGTAACAGTTCTGTCGTGGTGAAAAATATCATGGAAATACTGTTGTTTTCAGAAATACTTCCGATTTTTTTAACCAGATTCATTTATTGCAAAAATTTCGGTAGATAATCATTTTTATGTGAATGGATTAATTCGATTCATGCGAAAGTTTTGTTTCCCAGGGGTTTATAGCCTCGTGATATCTGTTACTCTTTTTGGGGAATAAACTAAATGGAGTGTTTACTTTTGTAGGGTTCTCCTAAGTCTGACTATTATGTAGCCAAAATGGATCTTTTTCAACTTAAAATTTTGATAGTTTTGTCTCTAATATTTATCTTGAGAAATTTAGGATTTGTTATACTTACAAGTATTTTTGTTGAAATGTTCATACATAATTAATGGAATGTTCATGGAATTTTTCATTACTTAGGTAAATTATTTTGTCAGTATCAATATAAATGATCTTTTCTTCATGTTCAGATAGGGTAAGAACCCCTAGCATTCCAACCCAATTCCAACATGCGGTTTTTTGAATGAGGAAGTGGAATTGCTTTGACATTGAATATTAAAACTCATTAAATTACAATCTGCATCATTATGCTCAATTAACAAAATGAGTGAAGCTTTAATAATAAAATATTGGACTACTAGTCAAACAACGTATCGATTATTTTCCAACGTCCGGCTTACCATTAAGCTTGCAGTCGTATCTTCAATAGATCTTCACGTAACACTCAGCTCTTACACACCTATGGTCATTACGTGGTAACCCGTCACACATGAAGAAGCATGCCACTAGCTCTCACATCACAGGAAGAAGAAACCCAAGAATGAAAACAATGCTTATACTACAACTCCCCTAATTCGAAAATATTGGCCTTATGCGCTGGAGGAAATTAGTACTTGTGGGGTGATACTTAAAACTTAGGACAATTAAAAAAAAAAATTATGAACACACTGGTAACCCAATTGCATGGCTAAAACATGGATTCCGTGCTTACCTTTTGGTTGGTTTTGCCGTCAAGGTTTAGGACAGTGCCAATGAAAGTATTTGGTCATTGAAGAACTATTACAAGAATACTTTGACAAAGAAGTTTAAATTCCATTGATTTGCATTAAGAAGAAAGGGAAAAAAAAAAAAGAGATAAAAATATTAATCCTAGATCTCCAAGTGATTGATTCAACTCTCAACTCTCGGTGATCTATCATTTTTATTTTGTTCTTCTATGTCAAATCACAAAGTCAAACCTTGCATTATCCCCGATTGGGGATCATGTCATCTTTTAAAATTATCAATTATAGTAAAAAAGAAGAAAGATTTTAGTCATCAAAATCGTCAAACCTTCATCTTTTGTCCTCAATTTTGAGGTAGAAAGGTCATTTTGTGTCAAATTCAGCCATCTCGAGCATTGGCTTCGCTCCTCCTCCACTTCCCTTTCGTGCTTAGATCTCAAACCTGCAAAATAACTACACTAGAAAGCCAACAGTATGCGGGTTTGCCACCGATTTATGCTGATTTCACATGTTAGCTTGTTGCTATACGTATATCATTTTTTTTTTAATCTCTCAAAAAGTGTCCATGGAATTGTATAAATCAAGCAGCTACACACAATATGCACGAATGTACAAGTGTTGTTATGGCCCTCATAATAGGATGATTCTCATATCTATCTAACAGTTATGATTAAAAGTTAAAAAAATAAATAATAGAAATTGCATTAAATGATTTAGATAACTATTCAATCTCTACAATTCATTTTTTAACTTTTAATGTTGACCATTACGTAGATATAGAAGCCAGCTCACTAAGAGGACCATAACTTCTCTCCAAATATACAAGTAAGCACATTCTTAACGATAACTGAGAATTAATTTGAGAATGAAAGCAAGACTAGTGAGCTTATAATGGAGGCTTCATTGTCAAGGCATGGCAACCTTAGGAGAAGTTCTCATAACCTACAATTAAACTCGTAAGAAATTTTCATAGTTTCCAAAAAGAAAATGCCCACATGCAATTCACATTAGAAGTTTAAGCACAGTTCTTCAATGCCAAGAAGATAAACCTCAAAGGTCTGAGCTCACTTTGTGATCAGGTCGTACCATTCAATCACAAGATTCTGATTTTGAAGGGTTCTTTGTTGACTTTGCTGGGCTTATGTAGGGTTTTGTGAACCATGTTGTATATAGGAATTGCTTGTGAGGTCCTACGTGGTTGCAGATTAGTCTGAGTTTCTGCCTCTCCCTCATCCATCTCAGGATTACCTTCATGTGCCTTTTGCTAGTCAGTCCCCTCAAACCAACCTCCTGAAAAACGAACAAAACAACAATGTCTTTTGCATGATTGGAAATCATTAAAATCCTCTCATAATTTTAATAGTGAAGATTTTATCCTGATAATTTAGACAGCTTAAATCATAAGGTAGGTCTAACACATTTAGTGTGTTATCATAACATTAGCCATACAAGTTGTCATAATAAACTTCTTAACGTGGGAATGTAAGAGAGAATAAAAAAAATGAGAGGATCTTAATTGGATTCGACATGCACCCCCAAAATAGTTTGGGTGGTAATTTGAAGACTTACTATACTGACATAACTTAGTGAGCTTTCTATCACAAGGATTTACAACAATTTGATGTGTTTGATTTAATCTTTAATGAGAGAAATCAAGGAACACTAAAGCTGAGGATAAGAATATTATGGAATGTGATGCGTCCCTGGTTTTTGAGTTACGATACGGATTAGGGAGTCTTCCAATCTTCCGCTGAAGATCGTACTAGATCAGGTCCGATCTCCGCCGTTGTAAACCCGGGACCTGAACACCACGAACTACAAACAGGAGGTCAGATGATGGCTGGAAGTGTTCCCGCCGTAAATTCATCACACAGATGAATGGGGGATGTGTGATGACGCTTGACTCCTGTAGGTGTGCCCGACCGAGAGACGGCGCACTAGGCGGAAGACTGAGCTCTTAGAGACGAGAGACGAGAAGTTGACCGGCTGTGCAACTAGGCCCTTAGAGATTGTGGAAAGTGGCAGCTGGCAGAAGACAGATGTCTTTTCAAGATTGGTCGACAGGTGGGCAGTTGGGCCGCAGAGCACGCATCTGCACAGTGCAGAGCATGCGCCGTCTGCAGGGCATGGGCCTGCAGGAAGCTCGGGAGCTGGTGAAGACGTGGCACCTATTATCTGACAAATGACCAAGTGAGCAGATGGGTTTAGGTGAAGCCAGGACGTCAATATAAGAGCACCAGGAGCTTCTGGAGGATAAGCCCAATGGCCAAGACCGGTGAAGGTCTGAGGTGACCGGCTGGTGTGGAGATAACACCAGGGGTGCTGTGCGCCGGCCGCCTTGTGCGGGGGTGAAACGGTGGGTTGCCGTTTCACCAACACTTGTAAAATGAGAGAGCAAAGAGCACCACAGTGATGAGAGAAAGAGTGGAAGAATGAGAGAGCAGTGAGTGAAACACAAAGGGTGAGACTTTGTATTCTCTTACTCTGTTCTTTGTTTTCGCCTCTAGGGCCTGTGTAGCCAGAGTGGTTGTTGTACTGTCTCTGGGTTTGTGTAACCATTTTACATAGTGGATTTATTGGTGGACTATGTGTCCCGTGGTTTTTCCTCTTCGGTTTCGGAAGGGGTTTCAACGTAAAAAATACCGTGGATCACTTGTTCCTTGTTCCTACTAAATGGTGGTTGTCGATGACGGGGGGTTCGGGTTTTCCGCTTTTGCCGGATCTGGTGGATCTGGGTCTTTCGACCCCAACAAATCAAACAAAAATCAAATCATAATATAAAATTAATCTATCAAATGACGTTCATATACACAAGATTCACAACATACTATAACATTGTGGCTCTAACAACAAGTCAAGACATGCTACCCTGTCGGACTTAAATTTGGAAAGATGCCTTCAAATGCCATCAAACATGCAAAAATATTTCGTAATCCAATATATATTACAATTCAACTA
>JAOVVI020017333.1:0-10638 GCA_028571085.2 Nepenthes alata | reverse complement strand
TCATATACTGAAAAGGAATGATATTAGTTTGGAAAGATGTTGGCCGCCTCAGAAGGAAACAATCACGCCCACCTTGGCAACTGGCATCTGCTCGAGAAGGCAAGCCAGCCAAGGTGGATAGAGGGGATCACGCCTTCCAAAGAAGGAGGATCACCCCGTCAGCGTTAAAACCAACCCTAGAATCACCATTCTAGGCATGCTTTCTTTGACGCATTGAATCACTGAGAAAAATCCTAAGTGTTCTGAGAAACGAGCTCTCTCGCTCTCCGCAGCCAGACCATCAGAATCACAAACTCAAACAATCTCTAAGGCAACAAACGAGCCCTTACGGCCGTTTTCTGCCTTCCCACCTTCCAGATACAAGAATGGCCTCGCGTCTCTCTTACTTCTGGCACAAACACTCTTTCCCCCTCCCGCTTTGCTCTGAAGCTTTCAGTTTCTTTCTTTGAAAACTGCCTTACTGACTTGAGCGTCGGAGTGTTTTCGGTGGGATTACATCCCGTCGACACGCTGACCTTTTGTTCTACTTAGTAGTGTGCAGGATCCAACTCAGGGAACGGAGCCGGAACCGCGACCAAAAGGGACGACCCGAATCTGTTCGAAATCCGGATCTAGGGACGCATCAATAACTAATCCTAAAAATATTACAATTTTACTCCTATTTTCAATATTTGTAATATTTTATTCATACGTTCTGTATCTATTAATCGAAACCCTCGTCTTCTCTTGCCTCCATCACTCTTCGAAGCTCTATTCGTCTCTATCCATATATGTCTACTCTTGTCTCCAACCTTCTACGAAACCCTCATTCAAAAACCAGTAGTTCTCTCCTCCTTTGTCGCTTCTTCGAAACCTCGGCCTACAATTGAGGTGCCGTGTTTTTAGTATAAATTTTTACATTATTCTTTTTACTATTACTACAAACCAAATACTAAAAAATTAACTTTTAATTTATTTATAGTTATTCCAAATGACTAACCATATATGGGAATAATAATTCTCAACTCTATTCCCATCTTATTCAATTTCTTGAGAATAATTATTCTATTTCTACTTTATTCAATTATAGTAATCAAATATGTTGTTAGTTGTCGGTTTCTTCTTACAGGGAGGGTGCTGTTTTTATGACTAGGTGGGAATTTATGATTTTTTTTCCATTGGAACAATGGAGAGAATTGCTGAATGAATAAATACAAGTAGGGGTCTAGGTAGTACTTCAGGTGGCATGGAGTTGCTTTAGCACCTTTGACGTAATGATTGCTATTTTTTGGCAAGTTATTGGTTTGATCATTATCTGATTAAGGAGTCTGGATACTTTAACGACTAAGGAGTGCTCGGGATCCCGATAACCTACCAAATATTCTTAGATGAAGATCTTCCTTTCTCTTGGCCCCTTAACATCTAGAAAAGTCTCCAACATCTAGATGTGAATCAGAGAATCAGAGAAAATATTTTTGTGTTCTTCAACCATCTTGTTAATCAGGCATTCCTGTAGCTTCATTCCCTAATCCATGTAAACAGCTTCAGGTTAGGTTTATGTAGGGAAAAAAGTAGAGTAGACCAGCATTAGTGGAAAACTTTTTGCAATGCCTTAATTGGCTTTTTACTGATCTTTGAAGGGGTATCTAAGAATCCTGAAAAAAAATGGGATAATAGGTGCACTTTCAAGACGAGGACGGATATTTGAAATCAATGGTTAATACTTTTTCATTTGGGAAGGTTCTTAAAAATACTTTTGCTTCTTTGGTTGAGCAACTGGCTTGCTCCTAGCATACAATCTTTTTGTATCTCAGTTTTCATTACCACGCAACTGCTAGTGGACATGGTTACGCTACTTAGTGTGCTTTTACTGGATACATTGTTAAACTTCCTTGCAAGAAGGTCCAGATGGTTTTGTTGTGTGCATATATTATATCATGGTATGAACTCATAAAATTTGGCATTGTTTAGTTTGTGATCCAGTGATGGGCGATGAAGGAACGTTTTATGTTCCTCCAGAGTTGGCGTCAGTTTACCGGGAAAAGGTGAGTAATGTTTTTATTTTTCTCCTTTCCTTTACAATAGCACATGTTTCATTGGAGGAAATGCAATTCAATATGATGAACACTGTTTCAACAACTCTTAATTCTTAAAACACGTTTTCTATTGTATTGTACCTCATTCAGAAATTTTTTTTTGGAAGTTGCAAAAATGAGAATGCCAAGAGAAATGAGTATAATCATACTAAAAGATAAAATAATGGTTGATGACATATGTAAACGTTTAGAAGCTACAGTTGTAGGAGATAAAGATAAGGGAATAACGCTCAATGTGGTTCGAAAACTTAAAATATAGGCCACATGATGCATGTGTGATGTGAGGAAAGATGAGTTAGTGGTAATTGGAGAAAAGAAAGGAAGAGGTAGCCATAAGAAAACTTAGAGTTACCCAATAAAAAAATATTTATAATTAATTATACTTTCTAAGGATGTTGTCGAGTGGAATGTCGAAACAGATTCATCAAGCTAATTTCACTAAGTGAGATTCAAGGTTTTGATGTTGTTATTGTTCAGAGATATCTTTTGAAGCTGTGATAGTTGGCTGTTCAACTGTGTTATGCATATAACAGTATAAGCTCTGTCTTCATGTTATCTTTAACCTCGATCTTTGTACACATTTGGATTGCTTAACTTGAGGGAGTATATCACGTCAAATTCTGAAACCGTTTACATGAAACTGTCTATAAGGTGGCTTTCTTTTTTGTCTTTTTCTCCTAGCATGAAGAGATGCAAAACTTTTTAAAATAACATTAAAAAATTAACCTTTTGGTTGAGATAAGTTTTTTAAGTCTTTGATGACTAGGTTGTCCCTGTTGCTTCTATGTTGACACCTAATCAGTTTGAAGCAGAACAGTTGACTGGTTTCAGGTATGTACAGTTGTCTGATGCTGTTTGAAAGATGTGGTAGTTACCTTTGATTCTGTTCTTAAACTTTGAATCTTCTTTATGGTTGTACTCCATCTCTATGTTCTTTTGTTGTTGCTGTGCTTTCTTGCTTAGGATTATAGTGATTGATTGAAAGTTTTCAGCTTTCTCCCAAGTGGAAAAACAAAAACGGAATTATGGATCTCTGGGAAAGTATTGTGAATTTACTCTCTTTTTTGTTTTGTTTTCCTGTTTGTAATCTAGGACTATAGATGCTTGTTTATTTGAAAGAGAGACAGTTACATTCTATTGATTGGCTTATAAATGACAAATATTGGAGATGAACATCTAGTTATTCTGCTAGTACGGCTCTGTAACCCCTGAATCACGTTACTAAATTGGTAGGGCCTGCACAGATACTACTTGGTAATTTTTATTATTTGCTCAAAGTTGGTGTTGGAAATAAAATTTCCCTTTATACAAAAACAACCTGTTTGCAGCCTTACTGACCTTGATGAAAGTTACCAGACCGTTTAGTAACAAAAGGGCCAGCTATCATAAACACATTCTGTCTGGTGTATCCTGCGATGGCTTTGGAGGCTTATGTAATCTTTTGTTGGACCTGGTCTGTTACTTTTTACCTTTGTGTTTCTACTCTTTCCTTCACGTGACAAACATAAGTTGGCACTCAACATTAAATCTGACATTGAAATGCCATCTTTCTAGAAGTTGTGGACATGCTGTTAGCAGCTGTTGAAAAGTTATTAGGAAACAGATTTGGTGGCCCAAAAACCAGATGATAGTAAGTCTAATGGAACCAGATAATATGAATGAAGAAGGTGTGAGCCAACAAATTGTAAGTGGGGAAGATAATAGGTAGAAACACCAAAATGGCAGTGGCAGAATGTGTCCAAACTGAACTTGGGTAAAGGAGCAGAGTTCTACCAAAGGCAGCAATATAGTCTTAAATATATATATATATATATTTTTCCCATTTCAAAAGCTTCAAACAAGGAGGGTCAACATAGTTAGAATGACTTAACATAACCTTTGTAAAAGGAGAGGGTTTAAGATGATTTTGGATGGATAGCTAGGTTGATAGCCAAAAAGGAAATGGTAAAAAGTGACCATAATCCAATGTGAATTTAGTTGATTGGATTGTGAGAGGTCTCAGTAAGCACAGAGTTAGAAGATATAGTTGTATGAATAAAGTCTGTATGTTTCGTTTAATAAAATGAAAGGAAAAACCAATAAAAATCGAGAAGATTTAAGATCACCTTGGTTCATTGACAATATCCCCAGTATAAAAGGTTATCAATGGAGGTAGCATGCAGAATTCAGATATGATAGAAAACTGTCTTGTTGGGCAACTGTTGTATATGGGCACACTCATGAGGAGTGAAGAAGGGATTGAGGGAACCATTAATTGAATTGATCTGGTTGAGTGTTGGTTATTGGTGCTTGGGAGTTCATAGGTGATCTTTGTTTCCTCAATGACAGGTGCAATAGCAATGTGGTTTCACATGGATAGGTTCAGAACTCTCAAGATGGTGTTGCTGGTTGGACTTGCAGGCTTGAGATCAGTGTGCTGCTACTATGTTTGGTGCATTGCCAAGGGGTGGTGGTGCTGGTGAAAAACACTAGAGGATCTTGGATGCAAGGGTTCTTATGTGGAAAATTAAACTAGTTGGAATATCTCACCATACTTCCTAAATAGTGACTCAATAGAGAGCATTTTTTACACGAATAGTGCTCCTTTGGCATGTAACTGACTGATTCTATGATAGAGATATCTTGTTCAGGTCTGAAGATCTTCCACATAAACACCACCCTTGTCTTGTTCAAAGTCAGGCAACTTATTGTCAAGGAATGAAAAAGACAGGTCTTTATGTTATTTAAATGGCTTAATTCTTTGATTCTAAATGATTTTAATGTTTGTCCCTGAAACTTCAGACATTTACTGTTTGGTTAGCTGTTGAGAATTCGATGTTATTTTGGCTATTGAGCGTTGTTAAATATAAAAATAGTGTTTGGCTAGTGTTATTAGCAGTTGCTGTTGAATTGTTTAATCACCAACAAGAACATCTGTTATTTTATTTAATATATACATTTGTTTCTCATTTTCTTTTAAAAAGGGTACAAAATAAAAACTTTAAAATGATCAGAAAAATGCGCTTGCCTATTTTTTTATGCATTAAAAGAAAAGTATCACTAAATTAAAAATAGTATCTTCCATTTGTACATTCAAATGACAAAACTAAATTACATAGATCATAAAAATTATAAAACTTAATTAAAACGATTACTTTTTTTATTTTTCTTTAAAATTAGAAAAGTAAAAGTACAGTGGAAGGACCTCGTACTTGGTCTAAAAATAAAAAGGAATATAAAAAAGAATGAAAAAACAAATATAAGAAAAATAAGAAATGAAAAATGAGAGGGTATTTGTGTCATTTCACAAACAATAACAACTAGACCTTAGGAAAAGCTCATATTTGTGAGCTTTTGGAATGGTGATGTTGTTGCTATTATTCTAACATCAAAAATATTTTTTTAATTAGAAATCAATTGAGCGTTTAGCTGTGGGGGGGAGGGGGGGGGAACAATCAAAACACCCATAACAATCCAACCAAACAAGCTCTTAGTTCTTTAACTCAATTTTTTGGATTAAGTAGTAGCAATTGAATATGTAGAGAAGACATTGCACTGGTGTCTAATGTGTTGGGATTCAATCTCTAAAATTGAGAGTTAAGGGAGCAAATGCTAAAATGTGTAATAGAAAAGCACTAAAAACTGCTTAACTAACTACTTTGAAATAGGGGGGGGGGGTGAGGAAAGAAGGGCCTCTATCATGTTTGGCATTAAACTCTAACAACATGACCCATGTTCTAATCATACTAGTTTTTCTTCAAGATTTTGGAAAGAAGGCATTACAAGTCTTGCTAACTTGATTTTTTAAATCTAGAATTTGACTGCCAGTAGGAAACTAATCTTTAATGAGAACCTCTGAAGTGTGTTGCAGAAAAAAAAAAAAAATTTGTTTCTACTGTTTTACAAAACCGTTTCCCATGGTGATTTAATATGAATATGAGATTCCTCTCAAATCCCAGCCTCCATATATTATGCTTTACATTTTAGTAACCATTGTTAACTTTATTTCGTGGTTTCAGGATTGTATCTGAACAAGATGGTAGGGAAGCCTGCAACATTCTTCATGCTGCTGGACCTGCAAAGGTTTTGTCAAATTCTTTTATTGGGAGTTCAATTACATTTGAAAATTGCCTCTAAAATGCATCAAATGTTCTTTAGATTAATAGATACTGTATTTCCTCTTCCGTCCTTTGAGCACGGATATGAGAATGATATTACGTGTACGTCATCCCCTTTTCCTATTTGTCTTCTTAGGTTTGAGAAAGAAAGAATTTTATTTTTTTGGGGGGTAAGCAAAAGATTTATACTACTTCCTCCATGATGAAGTTTCTGTTGTACAAAATGGGATTCAGTATTCCCAAAGACTGAGCTTTGAACTACAAATGTCAATGCAAGGGTGACTTGCCATCTACAACGTAAAAAACAACTGTCTAGGATTAGCCAATATGCAGATTCTTGTAAGCAACTGTCGCTTGTATTACATGATTTGGTGGAAAAATTTTAATGCTGTGCTCAATAATGGGGAACAAATGCAGCTGACCTGAATGTTTTCGCTGCATGCCTGGAACATTTTGGTTTCCAGGATCTTTGATTAGTGGTGAACTTGTTTACTTGGTGTAATAGCTATAATTCAGGGGACTGAATCTTGTCAATTTCTGTAAGCTTGAATAGTGTGGTGGGAACAACTGCTATGGTGGACTCCGACCCAGGGTATCACATTTGATGCATAAGTTTACACACATTTCTTTAGAGTTCAACTGGAAAGAACTGCCTTTGTGAGTGCAACCCACTGCATTGGTTTTGGTATCGTGAGAAGTGCCCTAATTCATTGGATGCTTTATTAGAACGTGTGAAAGAGGGCATCTACAAGCATGTTCTAGCTGATGTAGTAGCATGTCTACATTGATATCTAATCTGGGGTGAACCTAAATAATAAAAGTTTTCTATTAATAAATTACACTTTGAGGAAACTGAAAAGAAGAAGAAAATAGAAAGGGAACAATTTTGCCTTGTCGTTTTAACTTTTGGTCTTTTTGTGGTGCACGTTCGCCGCAGTTCCATTGTACAATTACGCATATTGTAGTCCTTAAATATCCCTAGTCTCCATTCCTATCCAAATAGTACTTACAGATCACCAAACTATTTGTTTTTACAATAAAGTTATAAATTAAAACAAAGATTGATATTTGATACATAGAATAAAAAAAAAAAAGATAAGAAGAATTATTAGTGTATGTCCCTTTAAGAACTTCCGACCATTTATTTATAACTTTTCAAGTATGATGCTTCTTTATACCAAAATGAACCCCCCCCACCCCAAGAGGAAGAAAAACAACAAAAGCAATTTCACTATGCAACCTTACCCCTAGATTCCGAGGGAATATGTCCGTGATTTGAAGTTTTGAACTCGTGACAATTGGTTACATGATTCTAAAATAAAAACAAATGGAGACTGATTAAATAAAAAGAATGAGAGGGAAACATGTATTCTTCATCAGTTGGGGGCCTTTCCAAGGTCTCTCAGACTTTTAATTGTGCACGTGGGTGTTAACAGCTCTAAACTATTCTCTAGTGCCCTTCTAGCTCTCCCAATATCAGTAAAGGTTAGGATCTCATGTGGCAATTAAGAAATTCAAGATTTTTCTTTGGATGCTGCTGTTATTTCCTTGCAGCTTATACATGCATGATCATACGCAAAAACCTCAATGAAATCCAGTAAAAGGGTAAGACATGCTGATTTAAAAAAAAAGACTCAATTTAAACCCTCAGAAAGTTGAAATGAAGTTATATTTATAAGTTAAAAAGGAAGAAAAGTTGTGAGGATTCTATGAATTGGGTTCTCAACTTTGTGATGGGTCATGGGTCACTACAGTCTGGTTGTGAATATGAATTTGCAAACAAAGACCTACCAAAATGATGGAAATAGTGATGACGATCAGCAGAGTTAGTGGTGAGGTCTAGAGCCTACAATGCTGTGTTGATTCTTAAGCCTTGAGAGGTAGTTGGCCTGCATAGACCCACACACAGTAACATATCCTTGCAGCAACAATAGCAACAAGCAGGTGCTAGTAGCTAACATTGCCAAAAGATTCAAGCTACAAGCAAACCAAAGTTCATATGAAATGAAAAGGTGGCAGAAGTCCTGTACGTAAGTTTTTCAATGAAAAAGAACAAACTGAAGAAGGTAAAAACCGAGCCCAAGTTTGGAAGATTATATAAGTTTGTGTTTGGATAATGAAACCACCATTAAAAACCATTTGGTAGATCATGATTTACTGCCATAAGTTGGCAACTGCAGTTATTACATTGGGATAGGCCCTACAACTGTGGGATATTGATTTGCTCTTTGGATGACAATTGCTGCCAACCGATAGCCGTAAGTTACTTTTCTTTGGGGATCTATTGAAATCTCAAGGTGTCAACAATTATCTCTAATCTATGTATTTAAATAGACGTGTAAATTTTCAATAATTTGCAGCTTCAATTAGATATGTGTAAATTCAAGTTTTGGTTGGAAGTATTGGTTGAATGTTATGCCAATCGGCATAGATTTTAGTAGCACTCGTGGTTGTGATCAGGGAAATGATAACATTTCAGGTTGTGTTAACAAGCATAAATATAGATGGAGATCTCATTCTCATTGGCAGCCATCGGAAGGGAAAGGTGTGCATTTAGATCAATATGAAGCTGTAATTTCTTGCATTTATTTTTTTTTCCGTAAAACAAAATATGTCTTTGGTCTTCTGTCACTCCTGCTTTATTAGGTATAATTACTTGCTGTTGTATGGATTAACATGTACTTTTTTAATTGAGTTTATCATTAGATTCATGTGCATGCTTGTATCTATCTATCTATCTGGTTGTTTCATTGCTTCTTTTGGACATTATTCATGACAGCTTTCTGGAATGAAGATGCATTGAGATGACTGTGTGTGTGTGTGTGTGGTCCGAGATAATTCAAACATACAACTATTTACAATTTGTTTTTGATCAATTGTGTTTCTACAGGAAGCTAAAATATTAATTGTTACTATAACCCAAAAAAATATGTGACAAAATAAAAATTTAATACATACCAGTTACTTGAGTTAAAAGTAGTCCATATAGTCTTCTACACTATTTCTCTCCCCCCCCCCCCCGACCGGTGAACAGTCAATGCCATTGATCAATAGAAAAGGACAAGTACCTTCGACGTACCTAGGGAGACAAAGGCCCAGAAGAGGCCAGAACTGTGTATTGGACCGAGACACTAAGCCTTATCTATAATATAATAGGCATGCAAATAATTTGCAAAAAGGTCTTCAACAGATTACATGAAGTACATGATTGGGTTTACACTATCTCCTTTAGTATACAGTAGGCATGGGAATCTTTTGCGACAAATAATTTAGTTTTGCATTTTCTCCTGTTAATTGCCCACCGTATTTTGATTCAACATCCATATCATATTTCCTGCTTTCTGGACCTGTTACGGGCCTACTTGATTTGACTACTATGCCATTGACAACCACCCTGCTTGTCCTATGAAGTGGCCGCTCTACTGGACCACCAATTAAGTTCTAGGATTACCATTAGTTTATTTTACCTATAGTTTATTATTTTCCTTATATTTTATTTTACTCTTCTTGCATGTGCCATGTTGTTGTGGCTGTTAGGGATATATTTTGTTATTACGCTTTATATATACTGTTGTTTGCTGTAGTTACAGGATATAGATGACATAATTTCGGTCTCCTCTCTCATCCCTATTCTCCCTAATTCCCTCTTTTCCCTTCTATTTCCCCTCTGCCTTCTGTCAGAGCTTCCCGTCCCCCCTTCTACTTTCCCAATTTCCTCCTCTTCTCTTGTTTCTGTTACCAATTGCAGAACGAAGCTCAGGTACATGCATCAATTTTGTGCTCTCATTGAGACATGGCAGAAGGCAAGAACACTCGATTCAAGGCCCTCAAAGAATCTATCGCTGGATTGTCGTAGGAATTGAAAGAAATCGCAGCGTCCGTACAACACCATGCAAACAACCTTGCTGTAAATACCTCAACCACTGAACAGCTTCAACAATCCCTCACCAAAATCCGCCAATCCTTGAATCGTCTCTGAGCGCCAATCCTCACCATCAGCAAACCCTCCTTTGCTTCCCACGCCTTCGTCGTTCATGACATCTCCCACTATTCATACCCACACCTCGCTACCAAACCTTTTGATCTTGCTCCCGATTCCCCTTGATGTGTCGATATCGGCTCATCCACGGCTACCTAAACTCGAAACTCCATTCTTCACCGGGGAAGACATGATTGGGTGGCTGTTCTAAATCGGGCGTTTCTTCCTGTACCACAATACTCCACCCGAACAAAAGCTCACCATCGCTGCTTTTTACATGACAGGATACGCGCTTCAGTGGTACCAGTGGATGCATGCCATAAGACAACTCTCCACCTAGGCGATATTCGCCCAACACCTGGAGTTTCGATTTGGCCCGTCCACCTATCTTAACTACAAAGCAGCTCTGTACAAGCTACGCCAAACCACAACTGTGGCCGCCTATATGGCTGATCTTGAGGCACTATCTACTCGCACTCCAAGGTTG
>JAOVVI020017331.1:0-10639 GCA_028571085.2 Nepenthes alata | reverse complement strand
GCAGTCATTGACGGTGTTCACTTTGATTGAGTATTATTATACACTTGTTCTTTCGTTAATTTCAGAAATATTATCATATGAACCTTTCAATATACATGATTTCTGCCAACGAAGTAGAGATGAACGAACAAGTATTGACTCAAATACATCTAGTAAATAGGGTCACTGATCAGAATAAACCTCTGATATAACTTGATAGGTTTAGGGGATCCCTAATCTCGGTTCCTTTAAATTCTATAAATAAGTAAAAATAAAATTTACATAAATATATAATACACATAATATATATTCTTTATTACATATAAATTTAAATAAATATTTATAGATAAATATATCACAAAAATTAATATGAACAAATAAAATAAAATAACACACATTTTATTGGCAAAGTGAGATATTGATAACTACTAGTTGTAGAGTAAAATTTTCTCAATTTTTTTAATTAGTGAATGTAATATAATATAAAATTTAACTTACAAATCGAGTGATACAAACATAATAAATATTAATCAACTTACTATCAACTTTCTCTACCAATAAACTACTTGGATTTACTTGTAGTAGTAAAACTGTATATATTTCTATCTTATTATCAAAATTATTTCACTAATTGTTGAACCTCAGTGTTTATTTCACAATATACCGATAAAGTTTTACATGTTAAAATTAGCGTGCCAACTATATAAAAAATATCGGATAAAAAAACCTAGACAATTTATTTGAGTAGTAAAGTTTTAGTTTAATTAAGTAATTAATGACTTTTCATATTAAATAATAAAATTTTTAGGGTTGAAGCCATTATTTACTTTCGTGCATCTCTTATTTTATCTCGTTAATGAATAAAAAATATATTTATAAAAAATAATGAAAATAGGCTAAAAATTTTTATTTTAAGTATTTATATATCTATTTTATAGGTTTTTTTTATTAATATATTTTTTTGAGTGATATTAATTGACCCCACTATGATCCAAATGCATCCACCCCAGCTGCCCATATCATGTAGGGTGGCTGCCTACAATGTCATAATACCTAAATACTTATATTATAAAAATAATAATATACTATTTTATATATTTAGCATATATATTTTAAAATTAATTTTTATTCGTTTGATATTAATAATGAATTAACCCACATAATATTATTATTTTTAAATTTCCGCTGAATTAATCGCGTGGCTCCATCGTATAGTGAAATGGAGTTCTTTTTTTATTTTTTTATTTTTAATTGGATTAAAAAATTAATGGTTAAAATAATAACAAAAAATTATATATATTTTAATTATTTTTTATTCCAATTATTAAAATTATATGGATTTAATAATTAGAAAGGGACCTGACTTCTCGATAGAGCCCCCGTGACGTGCCCTGGTTCAGCATTAATTGGCGGATGAAAACACCATACGGCCCAACATTGTCAGTTTGATATACGACGCGTTTACCTGAGACGACGTCGTCTGGGCTGACATCCCGTGATCATTTCCCTGTTGTATGTGTGTCCGGAGTCTTCTCCATTCACATTTCATCGTCTATATCGCCACTCTCCTGACTCGCCACTTCGCTTCGTATCAGATCTCAACAGAAATGGCCGAAGAGGTAGTTCGTGTGCTCGTCACTGGAGCTGCCGGTATCTTCTTCTTATTGTTTTGGTCCCTAATCTTGTTAATCCTTCCTTAATTGTCACCGTCGATGGACTTTTATCTTTGCTATTTCTTCTGGTTTGGCCGATTCAGTTTTTACTTCGGACGTCGGTCCTTTCTTTTGTATGTAACATTTTTCAAGATCCTATATCCTTTAGCTGGTTTAAAACTTTTTCTTCCTATGACTGCAATGAAATTGCGTGCCAAATCGGCTTTCGATTTTTCTGTAGTGATTAGGGCGATGATTTTCTGGTGAAATATTTAGTGATTTGGAGGGCTTTGATTGGATGTCAAAGTTTTGACAAGTTTGGCGAATAATATGAAAACGGATAGGTAATTGTTGAATAGCTGTGATTAGTCTACTCAAGTGTAGATCTGGTCGGCTTGTCCTCTTACCATGCGCATGAACTTGCATTGGGACGAAAGAGAATCAATTATTGCGACTAGCATCAATTATGGTGAGAGGAAGAGAATTTTATGGACATGCGCAGTTCTGATTGTGGAATTTGTATTGCCAGACCTAAATTAATGAGTGCAGGCTCTCATCTCTCAAGTGCATTGAAACGGATGCTGCTGAAACGCTGCCTGAGATGGGGAAGGCCCTGTCTATCAAATTTCGGTCTGATTTTAAGGGCAGCCTTATCTATGACACTTTAGCTACTGTTTGTGTGGCCATCCTTTTTGGATAAGGGTTCAGGGAGAGGTTGAAGGAATGAACTAAGGGCTTTTTTGGTCCAGCTTCTGAAAATAGTTTGCATGTGAGCCTTTTTCAGCCGCCTTTTGAAAACCACTTCTTGGCTAGCGCTAGAATAGGATGAAAGGGTGATATGTGCACAACCAACTTTCCATACCAAATTGCCAAGTGATACCCATAGATAAGAAGAATGACGCAACATTGACCTTGAAAAGAACGGGAGGCACTTAAAAGGGAACAACAATATGGACCTCCTTTTATAACTTTATTCATATTTAGAACCTAGGAAGTATTAATACTCTTTCAAACTTAAAGTGTCGGTATCTGATACGTGTCGGTATCCGGAATGCTGGGACATACGTCGGACATGTTTCAACACGTGTTAATTTATTTTTTTTGTTTGACGTATTTCGGATATGCTCTGGACATGTTCCGACATGTTTTGAACATGCTTTGGACATGTTCTGAGATGTTTTAGACACGTTGGAATTTCAAAAACCGTGAGCTGTTTTATAATTTTAAAAATTTAAAGCTATACCTCTCTTTTTCATTTTTATGATAACCTCCACTCGCCAAGAATATTTCACAATCAAGAGAAACTTCCCATTCAGGTTTTCCACACTTTGCTCCTTTAGTTAGTAGATGCCTTTGTAGGGGTAAGTGCTTTATAAACATATGTATAAAAAGAATGTATTTCATTTAGCTTCTTTGTACCTATTCTAACTAGTTATTTCGGTTTTCTATCATAGCATTTTGTAAAGTTGGTTTGAGCTTTGAGAAAATAGTAATCCACACAGTCATCTGCATTGATTGGCTGCCAAAGGAAAAGGAAGATAGGTGAATGTGCATATTATCAACAAGGGAGGAAAGATTCAATAGTTTTGAAATGCATTATTCATGTTAATGTTGCTATATAAGTTTCTTATGATATGAAGGGGAGATCTTTGGTGGTCGATCAAATGGCTGTTGTCAAATATTTGTAAACATTTTTCTTAATGTTCTCGTGTGATGTGCTTGTAGCTAAATTAAACATTCTTGTTTCCAAGGTTCCATTTACATTTTTGCATCTATCTAGACCTGCTTCGGCTTTAGAATCAAACTTCAAGGTCTTCTTTTTAAAAAAATGTAAGTAGCTGGAGCACTATTCATGCAATTCCAAATGCAAATCTGAGAACCGTGGCTCTTAAATTGCCAAAATGTGAATGTTGAAACTTAAAGTGAATGAATTTGATTGGTCAAGGTGGCTGAACCTACTCTGTTTGGATTGTCGTGCAGTAACAATAGTATGAGATATCTAACTACTTAGGCTCCATTTGGGATTGTTTTGCTGTAGCTTTCGGTAGCTGTGTTGTGGTTTGATAACAATTTATCAGCCTAATGGGATTCACACACACTATGAAATATGTTGCTATTTCAGATAACTGCATTCAGTGCAGTCATGGAAAGAAATATGCCCAAATACTTGCCTTATAAAAATATCACAGTGCTATGCGGTAAAGCACTTCCCACTGAAATCTTAAACGTAGCCCCCGTATAGATATCCTTGAAGTTTGATGTACCTGATGCAAACTACTTAACATTATGTCACAAAATGTAAATTTTTGTTTGTCAGGGGTAGAAATCTAATTTGCTTTGTTGCACATGTAGGGCAAATTGGATATGCTCTTGTTCCCATGATTGCTAGGGGAGTGATGCTAGGACCTGATCAGCCTGTGATTCTGCATATGCTGGATATTCCTCCTGCTGCGGAGGCACTGCTTGGTGTGAAAATGGAGCTGGTGGATGCTGCTTTCCCACTTCTTAAAGGTTGGAACACTGTTCTGCTTGCTTGTTTCAGACTTGAATGTATCTCTGTCTTCTATTTGATCAGTGAATATCATCAAGTGTTTCATAAATAGTTGAGCTAGATGGTTCTTTATGGTTCATGAATAACAGGTGTTGTTGCTACGACTGATGTTGTTGAGGCTTGCACTGGGGTCAACATTGCTATCATGGTGGGTGGCTTCCCAAGAAAAGAAGGCATGGAGCGGAAAGATGTGATGTCAAAGAATGTTTCCATCTACAAGTCACAGGCTTCTGCCCTCGAGCAACATGCTGCTCCGAACTGCAAGGTTTTATATTCCCAACCAATGCTATTATTACCTTTGTAATTTAACAAATATAATATGTCCTTGTGCTCCCGAGGAGCTAGCATGCCATCAAACTAACATAATGTTTTGTTTCCGGGTATTATTTGACAGATAAAAGCAAGACTCTAGCATTTCAAGAGATGCATAGGCTTGACTATCTGTCTATTTAATTGCTGAAATCCATGGATGTAGGACTGAACAAAAAAATTTAAGCCAAGCCAAATTGTTCAAACCAAGCCAAGCAAAACTGTTAATAATGGTTTGACATTGCACAATTGTTTCGGGTTGATCTTTTATCCAAATAGCATTTGCAGTGTAGTTCATCGTCATCTAAATTACAAAATATTCTTATTTATTCTCAATATTGGTCACATTTCAAGTAAAATTTTATGATATTAAAGAAGTTTTGAATTACATTGGAAAGTTGAAAATAATTACATTA
The DNA here is from genome assembly GCA_028571085.2 of Nepenthes alata. Taxonomy (NCBI): domain Eukaryota; kingdom Viridiplantae; phylum Streptophyta; class Magnoliopsida; order Caryophyllales; family Nepenthaceae; genus Nepenthes; species Nepenthes alata. The sequence continues at coordinate 5,732 of JAOVVI020017331.1, read as the reverse complement.
GATAATATTTTTTCTAAATATTAGTGATGGGTGTTGCCGTTATTGTGCCTATCCATAACAAGGCCCATGAATAGAGTAGATGCCCAATGAAGATCATTCCACATCAAAGCCTGGAGTGGGCCGCCCAGAATGAGTGGGAATAACGTCCCATGTCTTGCTCTAGAAAAACTGGCAGTAACCAGCTAAAGCAGATAAGGCAAATTGGCTGCACTTATCCAATATGGTTTTGCAGCCAGTAAAAGAGATTGAAACCACCCATCGCCTTTATAAATGCTCTGCTAGCACCCCATAGAGGGAAGGGGGAAGAAAGCTCAAAGGAAAAGCATTCCATAAGTTTTGGTCTCATACGTAGATTAGTCAACCATCCCTTAACGTATGCATAATACATAAGCCATCTTTCAATCAGATGCAATACAATATGAAATCCCCATACTAAACACCTTCGACCCAATACTTTCTACTCATCTTCATCTTTTAATTTCTTTGAGAAAAAATTACGGATTTGAACGTCGGAGGACAGACCGGATAGCTAGCCCCATCCATCCTTGTATCTCTTGTTTTCTGTTGTGTTGTGCAGGGTCCATGATAAGAAGAACAATGACCGGTTCAGTTTAAGTGCAACGCGGATCTAGAGACGCCACATTTGCTCTATCTATGGGTAGCGACCAAAAGGCCAAATTTACCACCAAAAATACAAAAGCTGAAATAGTTAACACCCGGACACATGTAAGTGCTCCTGCAAGAGAGAACGCCTCCCCTGGCAACGACCCTCCTTTGGGTAGCTATAGAGAAGACCGACATGCACATCTCATGCAGGCAATGAACGCATGAATGGACCATATATCTGAAGCACTTCAAACTCTATGCGCACATTTGGGTTACGAAAAGCCGGAAGCTCATTCCTCCACATGGTGCACTCCAACTTCTAAAAGAAGAAATAAGAAAAAGAAGCGATCGGCTGGGCGAGTGCAACGGCAGGACGACCGGGCACGAGTGATTTCCAGTGAAAGAGGAGGCCAGTCACGACTAGAAGGTCGACTGGGTCCTAAATCTCTTAATGAAAGCCCGGAGCGGAGAAATTCTCGTTATTCCTGAGAATAGCAAAGACAGCCGGAGCAGGAGGAGGCCTCCTGTAATATTTTGCCCGCGGGCGAAAGCAGCCAACCATTCCGGCATCAAGCTTAGCAGATAGAATTGAGGACTTACCTCAACGCCAAGAGGTCCGCTGCTACTCCTCGGGTGAAAGAGAAAGTTGAAAAGATATGGTAGCATGTCCTTGGAGGGAATGCTGAGGGACACACTGTTGATTGAAGGAGATCTCCATTTATAATGGAGATATGAACACATCCACTCCCTTATAAATTCAAGATGCCGGTCATGGACGCCTATGACGGAAGCGCTAATCCTATGGATCATTTAGACCACTTTCATACGCTTCTAAGTTTTCAGGGTCTGGACGAGATGACAATGTGTCAGTATTTCCCTTTGATCTTAAACGGAGATGCAAAAACTTGGTTCTACCGCATGCTGCCTAATTCAATTCGGTCATTCCATGAATTGGCCGATAACTTCCTCTCCCAGTTTGCCTCTAGTCGGAGGATTGAAAAGCAATCTTGGCACATTGCTCATATTAAATAAGGGCCAAGTGAAAGTTTGAAAAGTTTTTTGACCAAGTTCACCGCAGAAGCTCGACGGATTCCTCCGCTCACTGACGAGATAAAATTAAATATCTTTATATTGACATTGGAGTCGGGTGAGTCTTTCAAGCATTTAGCCCACAAGGATCTACAGACCTCCGGGAGGCAGAAACCATTGCCTGTGCATATATAGCGGCAGATGACTCTTATGAAGCAAAAAAGTTAAGACGTGTGGACCACCCCCAGTAAGGACCATTGAACAGGAGAAAGAGAGACGGAGATAGACTTGACTATAAAGACTCCAGAAAGCAGCCTAGAGTTGAATCGGGAGCTCGTAGGGAGTTCAAACCTTTTAATCTGACCACTTTAAACGACTCAATATTCTTATGTAGATTAGAAATGAGAAGTTCCTCAAGTGATCAAAGCCGCCAAAGAACCCAGATGGTGGAGATCATACCAAAATTTGTTATTATCATCGATCTTCGGGCCACAGTATTGAGGAATGTGGGACTTTGCAGAGAGAGATTGAAGATCTCATTCAAAGAGGACATCTCATCAAATTCCTGAAAAGCTCGGGGCAGGCCTCCGGCAGGATAGAAGAAGGGCAGGAGCAGCAGCATTCAAAGAATTGTGTAGCGGCCGGAGTAGTGAGCATGATTGCATCAAAGCAAACCAGGACACATCATCTTGACCAACCAGATGCTCTTGCAGATAGCAAGAAACCAAGGATTGGAATTAGGGATGCTGTGATTAGTTTTAGTAAAAATGATATGTCACATATATAAGTTTCCCACTCTGACCCTTCGGTTGTATCAGCACTTATTTTATATGGTAATGTGGATTATCAACTAAAATGAATATTTGCTGATAATGGAAGTTCGAGTAATTTGTTTTACCTTGATGCCTATTTCAAATTAGGATTAAAAAAGAATCAACTTAAACTAACCGATGGACCACTATATGGATTGGATAATGAGCCGGTATCCGTCTAGGGAACTATCTAGTTGGAAGTGACTCTGACAAATACTCTAGGACGACGTCCTACATACTTACCTTCCTGGCAGTCGACTTGCCAAAAGTTTATAACGCCATTCTAGGTCGGCATTGCCTATCTATATTTGGGGCAGTAACATCCATTCCACACTTAAAGATGAAATTTCCAACACTACTCGGTGTAGGAGACTTCCTGGGCAATTAGGTGACCGGTCAGACTTGTTATCTGTCCTGAGTCACCCAAACCACTCCAGATTGACTGGCCGAAGATTTTGACTATTGAGATGAAACGACTTTGTAGCAAGCCCAATCTGGCGAGACGACAGATTTGGTCCCTCTAGATCCCAGTGATCCAGAGAAATGTATACAAATTGGAGGCATACTAGCTGAACCTCTGCACGAGCAGCTAATCACATTCATCCAGTAGAATTCAGATGTCTTTGCATTGTCATTAGCCGATATGTCAGGGATTCCAACTGGAGTGCTAGCTTATAAGTTGGGCTTGGATCTCGGTCACAAGCTCGTCAGACAAAAGCAAATAAATTACTCAATTGAAAAACTCATTACTATTCGGGAGGAAGTGAAGAAGCTATTAAACGTCGGTTTCATCAGAGAAGTCCAATATCTGGTTGGCTTTCCACTGTGGTTATTGTAAAAAAAGTCATGGGAAGTGGCGGATGTGTGTCGACTTCAACAATGTTAACAAGGCATGCACAAAGGACAATTTTTCTCTACCCAGAATCAATTTGTTAGTAGGCTCCACATCTAGGCATGAGCTGCTTAGTTTCATGAACGCATATTCTGGTTACAATCAGATTAGAATGAGTCAAGAGGATGATGAGCACACCTTTTTTATGACTGATTAGGGGATTACTGTTACAAAGTTATGCCTTTCAGTCTGAAGAATGCGGAAGCTACATACCAACGACTGGTAAATAAAATGTTTGAAACTCAGATCAATTGAAATATGGAGGTTTACGTGGACGATATGCTTGTCAAGAGTAAAACCACTGATAATCATATCCGAGACTTGAATGAAGGCTTCGAAATACTCCGGACATACCGCATGAAGTTGAATCTAAGCAAGTGCGTTTTTGGAGTATCATTCGGTAAGTTCTTAGGGTTCATATTCTCATGGCGAGGGATTGAGGCCAACCTGGAAAAAATAGGGGCAATCATGGATATGAGCCCACCAGGCTTCATGAAGGATGTTCAAAGGCTCACTGAAGGTTTGCCGTACTTTCTCGTTTATTGTCTAAACCCGTTGAAAAATATCTCCAGTTCTTTAAGGCTTTAAGAGGAACGAAGGCCAATGGTTTCCATTGGACGGATGATTGTTAGGTGGCCTTTCAAGAATTGAAGGACTATTTGGCCAATCCTCCTCTCCTTGCATTACTAAAGGAGGATGAAGAACTGTATTTATATTTAGCAGTTTCTGAGATGGCTTTGAGTTCGGTCTTGATTCGACAACAATCAGATGTGCAATGACCGGTTTACTACGTCAGTAAAACTTTGTCGGACATAGAAATCCGTTATATATATGCTGAGAAGATTGCATTAGCCCTTGTCTAATATGCAAGAAAGTTAAGGTCATACTTCCAGGTTCATAAAATAATTGTCCTGACTGATCAACCTTGAACGGAATATTACAGAAGCTTGATGCATTTGGACGGTTAGTTAAATGGGTTATTGAATTGGACGAGTTCGATATAGAGTTATGACCAAGACCGGCTATTAAAGGGGAAGCTCTGGCTGACTTTATGGTTGAAACTACGACCATAGTTCAAAACACTCAAATAGCTAGCGAAAATGTTGACCGAATTGAGCCATCACCCATCTGGACATTGCATGTTGATGGGTCATCAACACAGTCCGGCAGTAGAGCCGGAGTGATATTAAGAACTCTGGACGAGATGGAGATAAGTTACTCATTGAGGCTTGCATTCACGGCAGCTAACAATGTTGTTGAATATGAAGCTTTGTTGGACAGACTGCAATTGGCCAAATAATGTGCTGCGAGGCATTTGGTTGTTTACATTGATTCTGAGCTAATTGTCAACCAAGTTCAAGGAAATCTCGAGGTATATAACCCTTTGCTTGCAAGATACCTTGGTAAAGTTAGGAACATAACGCAGAAGTTTGATAAAATGGAGATAGTATACATTCCAAGAGTAGATAATGGAAAGATTGATCAGCTGGTGTGGGTCACGGCAATGGAAAATCCAGAGCAGCATTTCAAAAGCATGTGAGAAATCCTGGCTGCTCCAAGTATTTAAGAATGCAAACAAGAAACTTTACAAGTCACCGGCAACGAAAGTTTGATGTCCCCTTTAATGGCGATACATTACCGACGGTATTCTGCCAGAAAACCCGGAAGACGCTAAGGGCATAAAAAAGATGGCCGGGTGGTATACAATCGTCAACAGAAGAATGTGTTGCCGAGGGTATTCAACCCCTTATTTGAAGTGTCTCACACCGGAGGAAGCAGATTATGCTTTAAGTGAGATTCGTCTTGGAATATATGGATCACACGTTGGAGGTAAGAATCTTGCTTTCAAAATAATGCGACAAGGCTACTATTGGCCCACTATGAAATAAGACGCTGTCGACTTTGTAAAAAAATGTGAGAATTGCCAATTGTATGGTAGCAAGCCTCATCAACCGCCGACCGAACTAAGAGCCCTTGCAGGCTTCACGGCCATTTGCGCACTGGGAATTAGACATACTTGGTCCTTTTCTAATAGCATTTGGTTAGAGGAAATTTGTCATTGTGGGTATTGATTACTTCACCAAGTGGGTTGAAGCGTCTCCCTTAGCAAAAATAACTGAGCACAATGCGATAGAGTTTGCCCGGTAAAGTATCATCTGCATGTTTGGGATCCCCGAAGTAATAGTAATCGACAACGGGATCCAATCCACTGGCAAACGTTTCACCAAGTATTGTACGAACTTGCGTATTCGACTGGCAATCACCTCTATGGCCTATTTACAGTCAAACGGACAGGTAGAGGTCACTAACCGAACCTTGTTGCATGGGCTAAAGACTAAATTAGAGGATGCTAGGAGCTCCTGGGCAGATGAATTACCCTCAGTATTATGGTC
>JAOVVI020017329.1:0-10640 GCA_028571085.2 Nepenthes alata | reverse complement strand
GAATAAGAGTAATGGGAAGTGAAGAATATCCATCGATTTTATCGACATCAACAAAGCATGTCCAAAGAACAATTTTCTGTTATCAAGAATTGACTTGCTCATGGACTCCACCTCTGGACACAGTTTGTTCAGTTTTATAGATACATACTCAGGATACAATCAAATCCGAATGAATCCAAAGGACAAGGAGTATACATCTTTTACGATCGATCAAGGGATATACTGTTATAAAGTTATGCCCATCAATCTGAAAAATGCCAATGTAACTTATCACCGACTTGTCAACAAAATGTTCAAGGCTCAGATCGGACAAAATATGGAAGTCCACGTCAACGATATGCCGATAAAAATCAAATTTCAGGATGACCATATTCCAGATCTGGACAAGGCATTCACTGTTTTGAAGACACATCAGATGAAACTTAATTCAACCAAATGCACATTTCGAGTGACCATGGAAAAGTTTTTAGGCTTCATCGTTTCACACCGAGGAATAAAAGCCATTCCAAAAAAGATTAAGGTTATTTTGGATATGAATCTTTCTCGAACGATGAAGAAAGTCCAAAAATTAACTGGGAGGCTGGCTGTGGTGAAACGGATATATATATATATTTTTTGTTTTGCCATTCGCAACAGAGGATCACAAATGCCATCTAGGACTCATATATTTTAATCATAAAATGTATAGCGGAAGCCAATCTAACATCTTACGAAAACATTCATTTTTATTCCATAATATTTATTTCTGAATAGGCATAAATGTGTCACTACAAAAGTTTATGGAGTTTAACAATTCATTACACTAATTTCTTCTCCGCTGCGATCGTCCAAAAGGTGCTCCTGAATCCTTACGAATCCTTCAGGCTGGCTTTGAACACTCAATCTCGTCATGCACAAATTCTAAATTTCCATCTGAGGGGGAGGAAATAGAAAACAGTGAGCTGAAACTCAACAAGGTACATTCAAATTTTTCATAAAATGTTCGTACTATTAACAATTACATATATATATACAGAATGTCATTTGGCCGAAATCATGCAAAACACGTAGGATGGTTAATGCAGGAAATCAGGCATCATATATACACATAGCATTTGGCCGAACAAAAGCAAATTGAAAAGTCGGAACATATAATATTTGGGCATAACAGAATGCAGATCGTAACTTTAACTTCTTTTATTTATTGCATAACGGAAGGGGGCTTTAATCGAGAATAGATTGTGCACATCTTCTCACAATCACGACAATACCTCATTATACAAAGTCCCGATGACGGCTCTCACTTCCTCCTTATACAAAACCCTAAGGACGGCTCTCACTTCCTTCTTGTACAAAGCCCCAAGAACGGCTCTCACTCAGTTATCATCGATTATCACCTTAAGGTCCTAAGGCATGCCGGAGAACTTTGTCTGCCAATGCTAAGGTCCGAACTTATTTGTTTTATCATAAAGCCGATCCACATTTTCTTTGTTCATTCCGGACGGTAATATCACAAGCTGGTTTCAAAGTTTCAGTACAAATGCTGGTTTCAAATCGTAATACAAGGCCGATTTTAATTATAATACAAGGCCGATTCCAAAAATTATAATGCAAATGCCAGTTTCAAAATAACTATACAAGGTCGGTTTTGAAATCACAGTGTAAATACCATTTCAAGATACGATACAAGGTCGGTTTCATTTTCTTACAAAGGAAGGCCGGTTACATTTTCTTACAAAGAAAAGCCTATTTAGATTTCATGCTTAAAATGGCCGGTTTAGATTTTCATGCTTGAAGTGGCCGGTTTAGATTTTCATCAAGGAATGGCCGGAGCTCTTTTCACATCAAGGGAGCCGATTTTATTTTCATGATATAAAGTTGGCCGGTTGTGATTTTCATGGTGTGGAGGCTGGACTTGATTTTCTTCACACAAGGCCGGTTGTGATTTTCATGGTGTAGAGGCCGGACTTGATTTTTTTCACACAATGCCGGTTTGAATTTTTCATCTTACAAGGCCAGTTGTGATTCATGAAGAAAGGAGGGCCGGTCTTGATTTAACAAGGGTGGCTGGTCTTGATTTACAAGGTGTGGCCGGTCTTGTTTCACAAGGATGGAGCCGGACTTGTTTTGCACTAAGGGAAGGCCGAACTTTTTTTACACTAAGGGAAGGCCGAACTTGATTGAGGCTTAGGGGGAGCCGAACTTGATTGAGGCTTAAGGTGGAGGCTGGTTTCAATTTTATCAAAAGCCGAGTTCACATTATGCATGCCGGTTTCATATCATGCCGGTTTCGATTAAGGCTGACTTCAAGATAAAAAAACAAATGCCAGGTTCAAATTACAATGCAAAGCCGACTTCAATTATTCTTTAAGGCCGGTTTCAAATCAAAGAGCTTATACGTCACTTTCCAAAGCCGGTCAACTTTTTCATAATTAAATGACTGGTCATCATTTAAATAATACAATAATTAAACTTCATGCGTGCGAACATCATGAAATAACTGAACATCATTAGTTATACTTGTATAAAAAATATGAACTTAAAAATGTGAGTACACTTGTGGCAGTCTTAAAAACAAACTTAAAAGAATAACGTCAGAAGTACACTTGCATTAAATCATGAACTTAAAAACATGAGGGTGTACACTTACCTGACAGCCGTTTGCCCACCCTTATCGACTGGAAGCCTTCTCTCCTCTACTCCTTGTTTTTCTCGCTAGTTGCTCGTGCCAACTTCCTTGATTGAAGCTGAGTATTTATAGAGGAGGGGTTAGGTGGAGTAAGTGGGGCAAGCAACCTACTTCAGTACCTCTTATCAAAGGGTAGGTGGGAGTGAGTAGGTTAGTTTACTTACTCAAATACTTCTCCTCAAACTGTAACAAGGTAGTTTACTTACCCTATTTAGTCGATACTCAGTTGGATTCTAACTAGATATAAAGTTAGCTTTTGGCTTTAGTTGCCATTTATTCAGGTCAACTTTTCGGTCGAAGCTCTTTATTCTAATTCAGTCATTTTTCTTGTCACATTTCATTTCTTTCATTGAAGACCGATCAACATTTTCAACTCCCACCTTGAGCCTCTTAATTTTCTTGGACCTCACACTGGCAGCCTTCTCACACGTCTTGGCTAAATCAGCCAAGAAATACTCGCCTTATTCAAGGCATTGAGAGGTACAAAGGCCGCGAGCTTTCAGTAGACTATAGAATGTGAAGCCACTTTCTAAGAACTCAAGGAGTATCTTTCTCATCTGTCACTGTTAATATTTTCACAATAGGGAGAGAATTTATTTTTATATCTAGCTATATCTGAAACAACCTTAAGTTCAATCTTGATTTGAGAAATGTCTAACGGGAAGAGATCAATATATTGCGTCAGTAAAATCTTAACTGACGCTGAAACTCATTACACTCATGATAAAAAGATGGCACTGGCACTTGTGTATTCCATCCGAAAACATTGACCGTATTTTTGGACGTACAAGATAATTGTTCTGATAGATCAACCTTTAAAAGAAATCCTCAAAATACTAGATGTGTCAGTACGATTGATCAAATGGGCTATTGAATTGGGAGAGTTTGACTTAGAATTCTAACCGATGTCGTCTTTAAGTTGTGACACTCTTGCGGACTTCATTGTTGAAATAACGACACCAATTCTAGTTGCCCCTGAGGTTATTGGGACCAACAATTCCTAAAATATTTCAACCTAGACCTTACACGTGGATCGCTCTTCAATTCAAATTGGCTGTGGAGCCGGAGTGGTACTAAGGACACCCGATGGGTCAGAAATAAAATACCCAATGACCCTCAAATTTCCAGTGATGAATAATGTGGCCGAGTACGAAGCACTGCTCATTGGGTTAAAATTAGCCAAAGAATGCTCGGCTACAAACATTTTAGTATACAATGACTCGAAATTGGTTATTAATCAAGTTTGAAAAAACTTTGATACTATTAATCTGCTACTTTCCCAATACCTTGCCAAGGTTCAAAGTTTGATTTTCATGTTAAATCATGTGGAAATAATTCATATTGCGTGAGAAGAAAATAAAAAATAGACAGATTAGTAAGAGCTATTGCCACGGGAGACCCAGAGCACTACGCTCGTGAATTACATGAAGTGCTACAAGTACTTAGCATTAAGGATCCACAAGAGGAAGTCATGCAAATAACCAATTATGATAATTAGACGACTCCCTATACGAGGAATTTGTCTAACGGTACATTGACAGATAATCCAAATGAAGCCAAATGTCCAATGAAAAAAATGGGATGGTAGACCATTATGGATGAAAATTTGTACCGACGATGGTACTCCATTCCATACCTACGATGTCATATACCAAAAGAGGTTGAATACGCCCATGGTGGAGTACACCTTGATATCTGTGGATCCCACATTGGTGGCAAAAATATTACCTTCAAACTCATGAGGCAAAGATATTATTAGCCCACCATGAAATATGACGCAATAGACTTTGTCTGAAAATATAAGAATTGCCAGATGCATGGGAACCTCTCCCATCAGCCACACACAGAACTTTGAGCCCTGCAGTTGCCATAGGTGTTTGCACAGTGGGAAATTGACATTATCGGACCACTTCCAGTGGCTTTGAGACAAAGAAAATTCATAATCGTCGGAATTGATTATTTCACAAAATTGGTCGAAGTCCTCCCACTAGCCAAAATATCTGAGCAAAATGAGATCGAGTTGTCCGACAGAATATTATTTGCAGATTTGAAATACCCAAGTTATTGTGACCGATAATGGGACCCCATTTACTAGTAAGCGTTTCACAAAGTATTATGCTAGTTTGAAGATAAAATTTGTTCATACTTTCATAGTTTATCCGTAATATAACGGCTAAGAGGAAGTTATCAACTGAACAATATTGCACGATTTGAAAATGAAACTTGAAAATGTTGGGGGTTCTTGGGTGCATGAACTTCCTTCCGTCCACTAGTCATATAGGACGACACCCACAGAATCAACCCGTGAAATTCCTTTCAACTTGAGCTATGGGATCGAGGCCGTTACTCCAATAGAAATCGGACTCCCTAGCCTTCGGGTCAAATCTTTTGATCCACATCACAACGTTCAAAGACTTTGGAAAATTCTGGACTTACTTCAAGAAATGCGGGACGAGGCACGGTTGCATATGGTGGCATATTAACAAAGGATCGCTAGGTACTACAACAAAAAGGTGAAGATGCGACAGTTGAATGTGGGAGATCTGATCTTACGGAGCATTGAAGCCACTGACAAAAATATCGATCGGAGTAATCTCTCACCAAATTGAAAAAGTTTATTCCTAGTCTCAACCATTCTCAAGAATGGGGCATACAAGTAACGGACCCAAAATTATAGGCTAGTGCGTAGGGCTTGGAATGCTTGTCACCTTAAAAAATATTTTCAATAAATATACACCATAGGGGGTAAAGTTTGCATCACATCAAGTGTTTGTAATTGTGAAATTTATTAATAAAATTTTAGTTCTTTTTATTTATCCTTTTGTTTTCGTGTCTTTCATATTTTTACATAACTTAGGCTACCCTTAAGTAAGGTAAAGTCAATTCACCTATATCGGGGATCATTGATCCGAAAAACTTAGTCACAAAACTGAGTGACTCATATGAAGTCATTCCTTAAAACTTGATCATGTCATCAAACGGTTTAAATGAGACTGAGGACACAAAACTTGGGGGGTTTCCTCATAAGCATACGTGCGAAAACCTTCGAGGTAACATTATTAGTCAAATATAGTTTTGAAAAAACTTAAGTTACGAACAAGTCAAATTGAACTTAAATAATACAAAGAGTTGGACATATAAAATGTTCGACCAAAGACACAAAGAGAGTTGAAATGTTGTAAGTGTATTTCATTAATCAATAAAATGAGTACATACGCAAGCTCCAATCAATTACAAGGACGAACGATGCCTAGAGATTTCTGACACTAGTTCCCAAGAATTTTCGACATCTCCAGGAAGGTATAAGACTTCGAAACTATGGCTGGCACTGGCATTCTTCGAATGAAACATAGAAACAGGAATGTCATGAGCCAACATTTGGACAATGTGTTTGTAAAGGTTGATACCTTCCCAATAGCTGTGCTCGGATATCTTCATGATGTCCTCGGGATGAATTGAGGATCGGAACTCACCCTCCACTTTAGAGAACTTCTCTCTGAGAAGGCTGTGTTTCTATTTCAGATCGACCAAGTCATGCTTCAGTTCAGAAATACGCCCCTCAATAGTCTAGAGCTTCTGTCGTTCCACATACTTGTGAGTAAGTCCATTCGCAGTCTCAATGAAACAACTTATCATTTCTTAGAACTAAAAAGGAAATAAAGTCCATTAGTTTACAAAAACAATGACTTAGAAGTTAAAGAAGATTGTAGACAGTTACCTCATAAACAGAGACCTTCCCATGAGTTGCATCGTCCGTAGAAATCTCTGAAGCAGTTTGGACTTTGGCTCTTGGAGACCCTGGACCAGCCACCATCACATCTTCCTCCTCAAGCATTTCATTAACTCCTGCCTCTTTAACCTCGCCCGTGATGATTCAACCTTCGGCCTCAATTTCAATGTGGATCTCAAGCTCTAGGGGCTTGGGAGAATGCTCCTCTGTAATTTCAACATGAAGTTCTGCAGCGACCCCCTTTGTCATATTGGTCTCTAGAGTCTCTAAGAACTTAAGTAAGGGCATCTCCCTAGAACGAATCTCACTTATCCAAGAAATCTCCTCAGTAAAAGTTGTAGCAATTTCAGGCAAGGACTCCTCAAACAAAGGTGACAGAATGACTAGAATACCATATGAAGCAAGTAATGGTGTTGGAATAGGAGTGACCTCAATTACTTCCTCAGCAAATCCCACGTGTTTGCCCACGTCAATTTGTCCAGCAGCATCAGGAATTGGTACTGAGGAAGATGCAAATGTCTGGTCTAAAGCGACCGTTGGCCGTTTCTTCTTTACTAATATATTTGTTGTGGCCTCTTCCCTAGAGATGGATTCGATGGAGGCCTCCTTATTACCGGGCATAGCGGCGATGACTCTTTTATTGTTATGCCCATCGAGGCCTTTTTGTCCTCTCCCTTTTTCATCTTATCCTCAAACTTTTTGCATTTGCCCGAGGACTCTTTAACTTCGAGCGCTTTAGCTTTTCTCTTGTGTCTTCGCTTGAGAAAAGTCTTCTCCGCTTGAGCCATTGATTCATCAACCTCAGGCTCCCACTTAGCTAAAGCAAGTGACTTAAGAAAGAGCCAGCGGTTCTTCTTATTTTCATTAAAGGTCCTAGCCTTTTCACATATCAAATCAATCAATTTCTCGACAGACTCTTTCTCATGGTTAAAAACGTCCGATTGTATAGCAGAGGAAACACAACTCCATTCCGGACAAAACTCCCATGTCGAAGGAACCACAAGATAAAAGAATCAGTCCTTCCATCTTTTAGTGGAGTCTAGATTTTCTTCACTAAACCCGTATTTCGGCCAAGGAGATACGGTTATCTAGTTCATGCCGTGATTAAAATGAAATAAAACTTTCACGGCTGTAGTGTTAAAAACTACATCGTGAATTCGTATAAAAATACACAACGAAATGAAGTACCTCACGCCATATGGCTGGAGTCTGGCATTCAGCACATAGAGATCCACCATTAATTTGTATAACTCTGGAGCAAGAGGAAAGCGATGACCACCCTTGAGGAGAGTCTCATAAACTGTGATTTACCCTGGTGGAGGAGAAGAAGCTCATCCATTAATTCCATGCAAGTGATATGCCAAGGAACGTGGAATCATGTACCGAGCCCAAAAATATTCCACATCATCGACTAAATCTCCACGACTCCAGGCACCATGAGAAATTTTCAAAAAATAGAAAACATAAGGAAATGGAGTCTAAGTGAAAAGATGGAAACGAAGAGGATAAAGAATTCTTCTCACTTTCGAAGGTTAATTTATAGGCAAAAGGAGAGCTCTAAAACAGCACCATTTTCATTCAGAATTCAAAAGATGCGCCTAATCAAGACGCTGCTACGTGTCAGCTGCTCATTTGCTTAGCCAAATGTCAAATCGTCCGATGTCAATAATGACGCATGTGGGTTTCCAATAAGCTGAAACGATGTTCATTTAATGCGATCACTGACAGTAGGAATTCAGACCGTCGGGCAACTATTCTCATTCAATGGAAAACTTTTAACTCGAACATAAAGTAATTTTAAACTTTATACCATAAGGCTGAATTTTAAATCTTCCAGTATGAGGGGTAGTGATAGGTATGAGACCCAATGGCCCAATTAAGGAAGTCCAATATAATTGTAGGCCGAGGAATCAAAGTCAACGATCCTTGAAACTTGTGCAGCCCAATACGTCCGAGTAGCACAATATGACGAGGCATCCCATCATGTCCGCACGGTCCAAAACACTTACACGGTCCATTTCACAATTTATGGTAGAGGTGTGCTTAACAACCAGGGACTATTATTTAACTAACGACAACGGTTGTTAGTTACAACCACCATGGATAAGAACGACGACTAACAATTCTAACGGATGACCATCCGCCGTCTATAAATATGGAACCTCTTCATTCGAGAGGCACAACTTGACTTAATTGGAACGTGACTTAAACAAATATCTTGTCCTAAAAAATGATTAAAGATGCCCAGGGCACAAACTCCCTCTCTCTTTAATTAAGACGCCAAGAGCGCAACTTTTTGGATAAATTTTATTTTATAATATCCTATCTTTTTTTTCACATTAAAGATAAATATTGACTTAAGTGTCGAAAGATATATCGGGGAACTAATTTTGCCAATCATTTTATTGTGATTTGTGATTGCACAGGATTTGGTTAAAGGCTTACGGAGATTAAAGACCTCAACCAACCGACGGATAGGATTCGTTATCCATACGACAATCAGATCCTTGGACGCAACAACATCAAACTCTTGTTATTAAAGCTTATGAGCTTCCTTAAATAAAATATCACCCATCCTAAGATTAGCTCACTCAAATTATTTATATCCATTCCTCATACTTATATACTAATGATGCATAAAGGTCCATAAAATTATCCTTAGGTCTTCTCAGTGGCCAGCTAACCATAGATGGCCATTCCTCGTTCTATCGAGTCTCATTTGCTTCTCTCAATGAGGGGCCGTAGAGCCAATCTCTCAAGTCTACATTCTGCTAACATCACATTCAATTAGAATTATTCACTTTTCATATTACTTAAACTTTTGTGTTATCTAAAATATTGACTGATGTGAGTGTTAGATGAACTCTTTATGAGAAATTTGAGCCTTCAACGTCAAATCTTTATTGCGTTGTGCAAGAATACCTTCCCAACGTTATTCTTCCAAATGGGCATTAAAAATATACATATATTCATTTCATAAATATGTAGTGATTTTATGGCTATTGATACATGATAATACACACCTTTTAATAATTATTTAACACTATAGAATAACAGAACATTTTTATAAACGACATAAACCACAATTAAACAAAATTGTATTCTTGTATTCCTCAGTATTTTGCTTCAATCAGACACACTATCAAGTACATGTTAATATCTTCAGATGTGTAGTCAAAAGTAGCAACCAAAAGAATTGACAATTCTGACCTAAATCATACATATCTAGCTGGTGAGTACATAAAACACATGACCAAGAGATTCATCAGCGAATACTACTCATATATGTTGCATAAATTAAATAGTGCATGCATAATAAAAACTTTCAAATACAAAAAACTAGTTATAAAAGAAAATTATTGGACAATTTCCTTCCCTCGGAAGAACACATGAATCAGTAGGAAAATGGTAGACAATAAAATTGACAAAACAATGGTTTAGCCGGAAGAAAAGAGTTTTACAGGATATCCCATCTATTTACAACTCATTTGAATTGTTTGTCTAGTATATGACTCATTAAGATTTGAATTATATATATATAAACTCTATATGTATAAAGTGAATTGTAGAGAAATTATATATAGATTGAACAAGTTATATTTATATATTAAAAAAAAAAAAAGACATCTTGACAAATGAAAAAATGGATTCAGTGTAAAACAAAAGCGACGACTAAATACAATAAAATGAAGGACACCTAAAAGACATAAGGAGCAAATCAATAAGACTAATTAAGTTTGGTGTCAAAAGTAGAATGTGAGGGCAATTATAAATATTTTATTTTATTTTCAATAATATGTAATTCTTATAAATTTTCACAAATTTTTTATCATTTTTACAGTAAAATTATGAAAATAAGTTAGGAAAAATAAACCAAAAATTTTCACAATTCTCAATTTTTTAGTATTTTCGTAGTTTTCTCCTTCTAATAAAATCTCTTTAAATTTACTAAATTTTGTTATATTTTTTACGTAAATCATTTCAATGAAAACCAACCGCATATTTGGTTGGAGAGAATAAAAATTTTATTCCCAACTTATTTCTCCGAGAATATTTATTCCCTTATTTGGTTATATTTTGACACTGAATAAATATTTTTGATGGAATAATTATTCTCACATCAATATACAAAAAATATAATTACATTTATATAATAATTATGTATTTAAAAAATATTTTAGATATATAATAATTTAAATATTTAAAAATATAATAATAAAAAATATATAATTATTACATATA
>JAOVVI020017328.1:0-10640 GCA_028571085.2 Nepenthes alata | reverse complement strand
GGTTTGAATTGAATTCATTTGGTATGATTAATTTGTTATATAATATTAATAAAAAGTTTTAGATAAAATTAATAATAGCGGATAAATTGATTCAAATTTATCCCTAAGGGATTCTTTTATCTTTTTGAGTCTATGATTTTGGGAAAACAAAAATAGAACTTTTATTCGTGATTTTTTTTCTTGTAAAATTTATACACTGATTTGGTATTTTATTTTAAAATTATCTATTATTTTAATTTTATTAATATCTAGAATGATTAACAAAAAATAACTATAGAAATTAAAAATAATGTATAGCTATAATGTTTAAACTCTTTGCATTTTTTTGTGTCATTTAATATAAATAGATTATATTATATTATATAAACGATTAAATAACATTTTTTAAAATATTTTGAAAATATATAAAAAGTATACGTATGCACGATTGAATCTAGCGTTGATCTTGATGATATATTAAGATATTTCTGCCGTGATTCCCGTGGCTTTATGCCTGCCAACAAAACTAATTAATCACCACCTCTCCATTATTCAAACCTCAACTATCCATCACACTCTCCCCGCTTGCCTTCTCCTCCCTATAATCAACCAGAACCCCTTTGATCCTTGCATTTCCATCGCGTTGAGATCTTCACAGCCTCTCTTCATTCCTCTGTGGCATTTACCCAACGCAGAGGGAGCAAAAAAACCAAAAAAAAAAGAAAGATGCCCACTGTCTTGAGGCAGTTGAGTGGGAAGGAAGGATGGAAATCAACATCACACAGGTGGAATGGGAAAGACAGCAGACACTGTAGTAGTGATAATAGTGTAGGTGAGAGAAATTGGAAGCAAATGGAGGGGCTTAACAGTATGTGCGGATATGGTGACAACAATGGGTTGGTACTGAGGAAAAGAGTCATGGTGGTGGTAGATCAATCATCAAGGTCCAAGCATGCCATGATGTGGGCACTAACCCATGTCACCAACAAGGGGGATTTGCTCACTCTCCTTCACATCCTTCCTCCTCCTCAAAGTGGGTCATTATCTGAGAGGTCTTCAGATTCTTCTTCTCCTTACCTCGCTACCTCCCTTGGGTCTCTTTGCGAGGCTTGCAAGCCTGAGGTATTAGGCTTTCTTCACTTTGTTATTGCCAAAACTTACACATCGAACGGAGTTTAGCGTTAAGCTCAAATCCTTGTACGCAGGAAGACTTTTTTTTTAGCTTTGCCTTGAACTAGTTCTGCTTCTCCCTTATTTTGCCCTACTTTCTGTCTTATTTTCTTTCCCTCTCCGTCTGCACTGATAAATTGGAAAGAATGAAACACTTTTGTTCTGCTTTTGTTTTCCGTGTTATTTTGAAGAACTAGAGTGTGTTCATGTGATGGAGTGAGAAAAGGTGGGGTTGTTTTCTTTGTTGAAACACTTCTGAGGTGGGCTTGTTTTCATCTTGGGTTTTTATTCAGCTACTTTTCTTTCACCTTTGCTTCTTCTTTCAGTTGTTTCCCTGTATTACCATCTTTTCTTCTTTGAACAACTAAACCTAAAAACATAATTCTCCCTGTTCTTGTTGTTGTTTGGTTTTCCCTTCCAATCTTCCCATTCGCTCCTAAAGTTTTGTGGGAATCAAAAAATCACGGACAAATTTCATCTGCAAAATGACTGCTATTTTAAACTTATTTTCTTCTTACATTTCTCTCCCCTGAGAATAAAGGGGGTGACTTCTGTAATCTTTTGGTTGACAACAATCTGTGCCGTGGGTTGTCCATGTTTCTGCTTTCCTTGTTTCATTGTTTGTGCAATTTCAGGTAGAGGTAGAAGCACTAGTGGTTCACGGGCCAAAGATAGCTACAGTGCTAAGCCAAGTGAAGAAGCTAGAGGTATCAGTACTAGTGTTGGGTCAAGAGAAGCCCTCTGCTATCATGAACTGGTGGGTACCCGCCTAAGAAAATGTCAACATCGTAATTTTCGCCGTTGGATCTATTCTGACATCATCTCTGATGATGATGCTAACCTTTGATGATTATGTTGGCAGCTTGTTTGGTTTTAGCACCACTGAGGATTTTGTGGAGCAGTGCATTAACAATGCCGAGTGCTTGACAATTGGAGTCAGAAAGCAGACCAAAGGCATGGGTGGATACCTTATTAGCACAAGATGGCAGAAAAATTTCTGGCTTTTGGCATGAACTTCTTCAAGCTATTAGCTTGGTTGAAAAGAAAGAAAAGATGGAAAAATGAAGTAGCAGATGGATTCTAAGCAGTATATGGTATTATTTGCATATATTTAGCATCTATGTAGTTAGTAACTCTTCCTGCTCACATTGATCTTCCATCGAATTGGAAGGCGTCTCCTGTATTTAGTATTCATAATGAAAAATATTTGGGGCACCATTCCGAGAGACTCTTAATGATTTAATATCTATTCATTTATCATTTGTGAGCATATTAGTATAAATAGATAGATAAAATATATATGGTATATTAACTTATTCTTATGTTAGTTTGTTAGTACGGATGAATTGATGATATGATATATCATTTAGGATATCTTAATAGTAACTAAAAAGTTTTATCTTAACACTACTATTCATGAAATATAGCAATGAAAATGTTAGATAGAAATTTGGTGCAGGAGATTTTGGGGTGTTTTTTGAGTTCAAATCAGGGATACAAAAAGTTCAGTTCCCGCTTGAGCTGCTGTTTTCTATCACCTAACATATGTTGGAAGATGGGGTGGCCAGTACCTTGCCAATAAATTAACCTCGGGAACCCTATTGGTTGATGTGGAGGCATTAATAGCAGTTGTTTTAAATTTGAATGCCTTCTAACTTTTCGATTGTGTTCCAAATTTCCCTGCAGTTGCAGAATTACATAGTAATCAACGAGAGCCTGGGAGTTTGTGACAGAAGTGGTAATTAATTCTGAACATCATCCTTTTTTGCCTCACTCTAAAGTACAATTTCAACGGCCATTGTTAATCCATAATTGTCCCGAGCAACGGTCGAATCCATGGGAGTCCTAGTTGAAACTCAAACCTGGATTTCAAAGTGGCCCACGTACGCAACTCATTTAGGAAGCCAACCCTATATCTATGTCCTCGGGAAGAAGGTAGAAAAAGTATGTTACCAAGGCACTTTTGAATTTCGAGAGTTTAAATTCAATGCAGAAAACTACTGTTTATACATAGAGGGTTGTTTCATGAAGAGGCCAGATCTTGGCAGTTGAGCACCTCGTACTGTACAAGATGTGCTGATGTCTCGATTCGGAGGCAAAGAATTTTATGAGGCATGCACAAGCACTTATGATATCATCTGCAACAGGTACTAGTTCTCATGTTAGCATGGGAAATTAACGTAGGAAATACTGCAACAAACAATTAATCAGAGGCATCAACCAAAGACTGTCTTTTATTCATGTACCATAGAGTCATATAATTGTCTAAACATCAGAATAAAGCTAAATGTTGGTCACCCAGAACCATTATCAAACGTGAGGTCAACAAAATGTCCATAAATTACAAGTTTTCCAGCAATGGAAGCTATCAGTAAGTATTATGCTAAACGGGTGAATGCAAATAACCAGAAATTAGTTAGTGTCTTTGGATAGTCGGACCTCCTAAAATTTCTTCAGCGATGTAAAAGGAAAAGACAAAGAAAGGTGTAGGATTCAAATAGCATGCTTAATAAGAATGAGGGTTATTGACCACTAAATTTCTTCTTGTTTCTATAAAACAGTGCGAAAACTCAAAAAAAAAAAAAAGGTGCCGCAAAGCACATCTAATGAGAGATTCTAATCAGACCTTATCGTTCAGTTTATCATTTACAAAGGGGAGCATTTCTGTTTGATACCGGGGCGTTTGAGGTGTTCCTGGTGGTCGCTGGGAGAGAACGTGCCTCACATATCCATAGAATGTGCATCCCACCAGTGTCACTGCACATCCAATAGCATTTAAAGCCGAAATGGGGTTCCTGAATATTAGCCATGAAACCAGTACAGCAACTGCAACCTGGAGAGGTGACATGAATACCAATCTGTTTAGTTTTGGGAACTTATCATCCACGTATCATTGTCTAGAATATTTTTTAAAATACTAGGTTACGAAGGCAAGCATTACTTCTCAAGACCCGACAACAGCCATAGAGTTGTTGCCTTTTGGCCTAGTCGTGGAAATAGTCCGTAATAATAATAAAAATAAGATAAGATTGTGTATAATAAATTTAAAATTACTCAACCCTTCTCCAGACTCCGCTCATAGGAGAAACTTCTTACACAGAACTGTCTTTTTTACAATAATGCAAATACTGCATGTATTAGACTCAATATGATCCGATCCTTCCCCAAACCTTGCATAGCGAGAGCTTTGTATATCAGACTGTATTTTTTGCAAAAATAGTCTTGAAGAAGTATTTTGAGATACTGTCAGGAATTAGAAAAGTCCCTCTGTTCTTTTGCCACGAAGGGGAGGAGATTCAAAACAGAAGCCATTGGGATCAAAATGCAAGCCAAATAATGAAAACGGAGTATATTCTCACACTTAAATAAAAGTGAAGAATATTTTGTAAAACAAGCACATCTAAGCAGCAGAAGAAGCAATTTCAGAATGTTGGTCTCACCTTAAGATTCCCAGCAACATTAAATGTGACCGCAGTTGTTGAATGAATAACATAAAAGATGGAGAAATTAAGACAGAAAGCCAGCAAGCCAGAGCTGAGGACGATAATGAGGGAAGAGAAGACAGAAGGATGAGTCTGAAGCCATGAGATCACTCCCGAACCTTCAATTAACATGGCTGGGACTGCCAAAATCACTGTTGCTAAAGGTGCCATATAGTAGACAGTATTTATACTGAGGGAAATAATCATATGAAGAAATCAGCACTGATTGCTAGAAAAAAGAAAAAAAATAATTTTTTGCCAACTATAGAAAGCACATACGAAAAGGGAGATATAAAGGGAAGATGCCAAAGAAAAAATAAAACCTAATTATAATAGTCCACACTCAAGTCTTTGACAGAAAATTTGAAGCTTATGGCTCATAATCAAAGAAGAAACATAACTTAACATACAGCATAATTATTTCTTCTAGGTAATACAGACAAGGTTGGACAATTACAACATCAAGGTATTAGTGACCATCTAAGAAAGGGGGAAAATCATTGAAGTCTGAATATTACAAGAAATATGCAGTTTTAAGATGGAGAACTGAGTCATCATGCATGAGTGATGTATGACAGATAGACAAGCAAATATGTGGATTTTGATGCAGGACATGAGGAAAAAGTCGATGATATTCGTACAAATAAGGCTTACACTGTTACAAACAAGACAAATATAAGTCTGCAATGCCATTTCATCTAAATATTCTTGCCGAGCTATTATTTCACGTGTTCAGAGATGCAAAGACCAGCTTATCATTCTAAATTACCCACCGAGGGGGGTCCACAATTGTGACTTTTGAAATTGGGAGCAAGCAACATGTGCTCATGCCTCGACGCACACAACCTGATGGTTTGGTTCCGGTTGTCAAAGTTTTAATCACAAAGTCAAAAACTAATCTCCTGCTTGAACCTGTGAGAAGATGATATAATAATATACACTGCAAGATAACAAAGATAAATAATAATATATAATATTGTATATGAAAAATCTCTTTAAAAAATGAGAAAAAAACCACGAGCCTATAGATTTGAAAAATATCTACTATACGATGATTCTCGGTTAACAAAACCTCCAATAATACAAAGATACAATACTTGATAATAATAAAACCGAGCAATATAGAATATAAGAGTGAACGAGAAGAAAATAACTGGTAAAATGGTCTTCTTGACACTAAGAATAACATACCTAAGGTTTGCAAAAAACTGAACACAATTTAAATCCCAACTAGATAAGTAAATCTTCCTCGTCTTTTTTTTTCTTCCTCTTCTTACTCTCACTGTATCGGTACTCAAAAGGCTCAAGAATATCGTATATATTATTCTATTATAACCCTAGCAAAATGCGTAGAAACTTTTATAGCAGTATTGGTACACATGTATTCCTCTTGTGCATCAAACATGACCCTTCTAGGCAATCCATGCGCATGCAATCTCCTGACGTAGTCCTACAAGAATTGGTGCATGGTTAGCTATTCTGTGCCCATTGTGCACGGATGTTTTTGGTTCACTAAGAGTGGCTTTCACTTGACCTACCCCATATGAAACCTTACATAATCTTCCAATGAGTTTAGTCATTCAGCTGACATTTGACCAACACTCAACCGACCTCTTACAAACATCCCGCGAACCTTCAATGCACCCTACCACTCGGCCAATTATTAACCGACCCTCAGTCGACCCTTACTTGATATTTACGCTCAAGTGTGCAACTAGATGATATGTCAATAAGTATAGAACTCACAGGGGAGTGATTCAAAACCCAACAAATCTTTCCTCATAAACTTATGGGGGCCATCACCATCCAGGCAATCATTTGGCATGCTTCAAACTTTCCAGTTTACACCATGCGTCATCACGTTTGACTCATTATCTTCGATCTTGATTTTATTAGGCGTCAACAATTCTGAGTCAATTACATTCCTCACCCAATAATGCCAAATATCGATATGCTTTGATCTGAAATTAAATAATGAGTTCTTGCAAAGATGAATAGCCCTTTGATTATCACAAAATACCACATACTGATCTTGCTTGAAATCGAATTCTCAGATGATCTTCCTCATTCACAATATTTCTTTACTCGTTTTCGTCATAACAATATATTCAATTTATATGGTAGAAATAGCAATACATTTTTTGCACCATTAACTGCCAACCTGCAAACATAACCAACTAACCCAAAGTAAACTTTTAAAAGTCAATGTCACCCACCACGTCAGTGTCAAAGTACCTAACTAAAAGCAGCTTACTACTATCAAATCACAAACACATCTTTAAAGTACTCTAAAGATACTTTAGTATCCATTTTACTGTAAACCAATGCTCATTTTCGAGATTAGAAGAGAATCGACTGATAGTTCCAACAACATAAGTTATGTCCGGCCTCATATATATTAAACTACCAACGGTCGAAGAATAGGAAATGCATCTCATGTTAGCCTTCTCATCATCAACAGAAAGACTTTACCAAGTGCCCGGTTTGAAATGATATGCAAGTAGAGTACTCGCCACTTTGGACTTCTCTGTGTTGATTGTTAAACCATCAAAATACCTTTTCAATATAACTTTTCTGGGACATCCAAAACCTCTCTACTTTCTGGTCACGAAAGATTCTTATACAAAAAAATTGCTTTACCGCCCCTAAGTCTTTTATGGGAAAAGACTTCCCAAGTTGTTTCCTTAACTCACCAATTCAGAAGACATTTGCCCCACAATGAGCATAAGTCCACATAGAGCAAGAGGATAACAAATTTCTCTTTTCAAAACCTTTGAACGAAAGTACAATGGTCCGAAATAGCCTTCCGATAGCCTTAACTCCTCATTTCTGACTTGAACTTATTGTATCATTGCCTAAAGGCTTACTTTAGACCATAAAGGCACATCTTCAAGTGGCATATTAAATGCTCATTCTCCTTAACTCGAAATTTCTTTAGTTACACCATATAAATTTCCTCCTCAAGAACGTCGTGGAGGAAAGCCGTTCACACATCTCGTTATTTAATCTCTAGATCGAGGATCGTAGCTAATTCGAGAACAAATCTAATGGAAGACATTTTCACAATGGGAGAGAAAATCTCAAAATCGACACCCTTCCATTGGCCAAACCCTTTCACAACTTATTTCACCTTGTACTTTGGTTAAGGGTTATTCTCATCAGATTTCAAGCAGAAAACTCACTTATTCTTTAATTCTCACTTGCCCTTAGACAAATTGATCAGCTCAAAAGTGTGATTTTCATACAAAAACCTTATCTCATCTTGTATGACTTCCATCGACTCCGTCTTGTGCTTATCCTCCATAACTTTATCAAAACATTTAGATTATCTACCATCGATAAGTAAAATATACTCAACAACCAATAAACATGAGGGACATTAACCTCTCATAGATTGGTGGAGTGGTACGATCGTTGCAAGTCCAGAAACTTTATGATGAACATCATGAACATCATCATCCATCTCATCAAAGGTGGAAATCTAGCTGTCTCTATTGTCTTCACGATCACCCTGAGCACCATCTTCAACTTGAATTGGCATTGATGTCAATGAATTAGGATCCATATCGCAAAAACTTGTTGTTATTGTTGTTAGAGATTACCTTCTCTACTTTACTAATATCCTCAATTGTTGTCTTCAATGAATACCATATCTTTCGACCTCACAAGATTCTTCTCTGCCGAATCATAAAACTGATAGTCAAATTCATCTTCCCCATAATCAAGAAAAATGCAAGGTTGCATCTTCATCTCACGCTTGGACCTCTCGCCCTTTGGAACGTGGATGAAGAACTTGCACCCCGAAACACGTAAGTGGTCATAGGAGACCTTCTTTTCAAACCATACTTTGTCTAACACGTCACCATTTAAAGAAACACTAGGTGAGAGGTTAATTATATAAGCCATTGCATTAAAAGTTTCCCCCAAAATGAGCCGGGAAGCTTTGCCTCCAAAAGTACAAAATTAACTCTTTCAATCTACATCTAATTCATCTTCTCAACCACACCATTGAGTTCTCGTGTCTTTGGTAGAGTGTTTTGGTGTCGTGTTCCGTGCAACTAGTAATATGCATCAATCCCTCCAATGCACTCTTTTTCATTGTCACTCCAAATGTATTTTAGCTTCTTCCCCGTTTATTTTTTCAACCTAGGCATGAAATTACACGAAAACATCAAGAGCTTGATCCTTTGTCTTTAAAAGATACACCCATAATTTTTTAGAACAATCATTAATAAACATTATCAAATAAAGTGCTCCGGCGAATATTTTTACTTTGAAAGGACTACATATATCAGTATAGATGAGCTTAAAAATATTCACCTTTCTTCGTAAATAAGTCTCCATGGAAAAAAAACTCTCAATTGTTTCTCAGCTATACAATGAGGGCATGTCCTCAGTTTTGCTTCCTTCACACCAGGAAGTTCTTCTTTACCAAGCAATTAAGCCCCCTCTCTCATATGGCTGAGATGCTTGTGCCATAGGCAAAAAAATTCGTCACTCTTAGCCACATGTATATATCAGACTAAGGCTGAGGCTTGCAAAATGTACAAGTTGGAAAGCTTCTTCCCACGAGCTACCACTAATGTTCCTCTAATGAGCTTTCATGCCCTCTCACAAAAGGTGTTGCAAAACCCCTTGTCATCAAGCGTGTTGGCAAAAATAAGATTTAGTCGGATATCAAGGACGTGACATACATTCCTCAACACCAACTTTGTGCCATTGCACATGGTCAGACACACATCACCGCAACCGACAATCTAAAACAATTCGTTATTACTCATCTTCAATACTCCAAAATCACTAAGAATATAAAATGTGAAGAATTCCCTTTTAGATATAACGTGAAACAATGCACCATCATTGATCACTCAACTTGTCTCGTGATCAATAAAATTGAATACATATTCTCCTTTGCACACAAGAAGAATATTAGACTTGGTAACAACTAAGGCTATCTTCTCATCTTAGGATTTCTCAACCTTCTTCTCGCTGTCACCTCCAGTCCCATACTTCCACTTATGACAGTACTTCATGATATGACCCTTTTTCTCACAATGGTAGCATTTGAAGTGTTGATATGACGATCTTGACTTACTCCGACTCTTCTCACCAAACTTGGGACCTCTCTCATTGCCTCTTTTTTTTGCGAGTTTGAGCCTAACACTTCAAAATGTAAGGACGTGAAGCCTTGTGACATGATCATCTCCTTGTTAAGAACCACACCATTGGCTATCTCTAAAGTCACTATATTGTTGGGTGCAATGTTGGCAATGATGATCCAAATAACCTCTCACAAATCCAATAGTGTGGTCAACAATCATAAACCTATAGCTCATTGTAAAATTTGATGCCCACACTACTCAATTAGTCAACACACCCTTAGAACTCGTTTAGATGGTCAGCTATAGAACCGTCTTCCCTATATCTCACCTGTATTAATTTTATCAAGTGATATAGCTTGTTGTTACAAGTCTTCAAAGCATAAGCACTTCAAGATTCTCCCACAGTGCTATTGCGTGTTTTTCATTACAAATGTAATTGTAAACATTATCGTCAACAAATTACTAAATATACTCACAAACTTACTCATATTTAAAAGCCCACGCTTCATAAGATTTTGATTTGGGCTTTTGGGTAACAAACACTAGAAGATCCATTGCTTTAACAAATAATGTATTTTTCATCTTATTCCTTCATATGCCATAGTCCATACCATTCAAACAAATTATATTGTTATTACCCTACATCAATCCAAACAAATTTTAACAGAACCTATTTCTAATATCACTTGTTAGGCTCCAAATGCCTGAGTTTTGCTCACATAGCTGAAAACTAATATCTATAAAGATCGTTTCCAAAACTTTTGTTTAACCCCTGATAAATGATATGATAATACACAACCTAAGTTAATAAATAAAAATAATGATGCATAATATTTTATGTAAAAATCCTTTAAAAATAAAGGAAAAAGCTATGAAACTATAAATCCAAAAATATTAACTATATGGT
>JAOVVI020017327.1:0-10640 GCA_028571085.2 Nepenthes alata | reverse complement strand
TTTCAAGACATTTTTTAGGAACCTAGTCAATTACCTCCAAAAAGAAACCATGACCATCAAATTCCATTACAACCAAATTGTAAACCAGTCAATTTGAGGCCTTATAGATATAATCACTTTACCACAAAAAAAAAAACACCAAATATCTGAAATAATCTGATCATCAATTATACAACCAAGCTTTAGCCGTTTTACTTCTCTTGTGTTGCTGGCAAAAAAGAAGGATAATTCTTGGAGACTATGCATAGAGTATAGGCAACTCAATTAAATTAATATCAAGAATTAGTTTCTCACTCCAATAAAAGCTGATCAGTTAGATGAGTTGCCTGGATCTTCTATTTTTCAAAACTGAATTTAAAATCTGGATACCATCAAATCAGGAAGTTTGAGCTAGATATATACCAAACTACTTTTAGAACACATCAATGACATTATGAGTTCAAAGCATGGATGAAAATACCAATCGAAATGTATCGGCATCGGGACCCTTAGATACTGATATCTTCCAATACTACAAAAATATTGCAATATATTTCTATATGCCGATATGGCCCTATTAGCTTATGATTATCATCAATTCTTTTTCGCCTGATATATCCGATACCGATAATATTGTTTATAAAATTCATTACCAATATGACATTAACTGATACTAATACTGATATTTCATCTGTAGTTCAAAGTGATGCCTTCGGGCCTTACAAATGTCCTTGCTTCATTTCAATCCTTTATAAACCATATTTTTCAAACATACTTAAGAAAGTTTGTCTTAATCCACCGATAACATCCTAGTTTATAGCCCTTCTTTAGAAACCCACCTTGAACATTCACAACTTGTGTTCCTCACGTAGAGAAAGCATACTCTCTTTGCCAAAAGAACAAAATGTTCCTTTGAGCAAGATAAGGTGGAATACTTAGGGAACATTATCTCAAGAGATGGGGTGTCTACAGACCCTCACAGGATTGAAGAAGTGAAGATATGGCCAGTTCCAAACAGCATTAAATCCTTCAGAAGATTCTTGGGATTGACAAAATGTTACAGGAAGTTTGTGCGCCAATATATAACTCTTAGCAAGCCATTGACAAAATCACTAAAGAAGAAAGCTTTTAAATGGAATTTAGAAGCTGAGAGTGCATTTCTGGTTCTTAAAATAGCCATGACTGAGGCTGCAGTGCTGGCTTCACCTGATTTTTCCTTGCCCTTTATCATTGAGACAAATGCTTCTTCTAGAGACATGGGGCAAATCTAATCCAGCAGGGTAAACCTATTGCTTATTCAAGAAACACATTTGATGTGAAGAACATGGGGCTATCTATTTATGAAAAAGAAATTATGGCCATCCTCTTGGAAGTTTCTGAATGGAAGCATTATATACAGGATTGAGAATTCATCATCAAAACAGGTCATGAGAGTCTTAAACACCTGTTATAACGAAATGTGACTTCTTTTCTGCAGCAGAAGAGTCTAACAAAGTTGCTCAGGTTAGATTAAGTCATAAAGTTTAAGAAGGGAAAGGAAAATATAGTGGCAGATGCTTTATCAAGAAGATTTGATGATGAAGATGCAAATTGTGCTGATGTCACTATAGTTGTTCCCACTTGGATACAAGAATTGGAGCAGAGTTATAATGAAGATTTATAGGTCTAGGAAATTATAGCTAAACAGCTAGTGCAACCTGACTCTCAGCCATTTTACAAATATGACAAGGGGATACTTGGGTTTAAAGGAAGAATTTATGTTGGTGCCACTGCCACAGTGAGGCAGAAATTACTTTTGGTGTTCATGAATCTAGCTATGGTGGTCATACAAGAGTTGCAGCAACTTTCAAAAGAGCTCAGCAATTCTTCCATTGGTTTGTGCTGTCTTGTGATGTATGTCAAAAAAAATAAAAGTGAGAGCAAGGCTTATCCAAGACTTTTGCAGTCCTTAACCATTCCACTATATTCATGGCATTATGTTACTTTGGATTTCATTGAATGGTTTGCCAAGATCAGGAGGAAAGGATACAATCTTAGTAGTGGTGGGAAGATTGACCAAATACTCACACTTTATGGCACTTTCTCATCCTTTTACTTCAATGAAGGTGGCACAATTATTCCTTGATCAGGTCATCAAGTTACATAGGATACCCGTTCGTATTATTTCTAATATAGACAGTTTTTATGGGCTTATTGTGGAAATCCATGGGTAAGCAACCACACATGAGCATTTCCTATCATCCTCAAATTGAGAGGGTGAATCAACATCTCAAAGCTTATCACAAATGCATAGTTTCACATAAACCTGGGAATTGGATCAAGTAGCTATCAGTAGCTAAATGATGGTACAATTCTACCTATCATCAAAAGATGAAGATGTCACCATTCCAGGCACTATGTGGGTTTCCTCCTCTCAATTATAGATCTATAGTAATGAACCCAAGGTTGCATCGGTAGCTGACTTGCTGCAAGAACTATGAGCCAATTTTTGAAGAAACAACTGGATATAGCACAAAAATAGAATGATGCTTTATGCAGATCCCAAATGCACTGAGAGGCAATTCTTGACAGGAGACATGGTATACTTGAAATTACAATCTTACAGACACACAACAATAGCTTTGACGAGAAATCTGAAGCTGACAGCCAAATACTAGAGACCATTTAGAGTGATTTCCAAGGAGCATGAAGTAGCATACAAATTTGAGTTACCAGTAGCTTCTAAGATACACTCTGTTTTTCATGTCTCACTTTTGAACAAACAAGTTTGCAAAACAGCCATAGTGCAACCATCATTGCCTACAGTAGATAAGAACCTCGAAATGGTAATGGGGCCTTTTCAAGTCTTGCAATCTAGGGTGATCCAAAGGAAAGATGAGTTAGTGAAACAGATTTTGATTCAGCAGAATAATTTGTCCATAGAAAATGCAACATGGGAGGATAAAGACTTAATGAAGGTCAAGTTCACTAAATTCTTCCTTGAGGACAAGGAAAATTTGGAGGTATTGTGATGAAACAGCAGCAAGCAGTAGTACGTTTGATGCAATCATGACATGGTCCTGCATTGAATTCACTAGTTATACTCACACAATTCGTTTAGCACAATTCACCTAGCAAAGCGAAGGATGTAGAATAATGGATTCAGCTATTGTCTCAGCAGATGTCTTAACATAGCAGACTCATCAACAGTCCTAAGTTGTTTACACAAGTTAGTTAATTGAGAGTCATCCTACTTACATGTCAGCTATCCTGGTGGGGAAATCTGTGGGATTAATAAATAACCAATCCAAATAGACAAATAAGCAAATATTGGCAGGAAACTTGTGTGGTTGTCAGCTATATAACTGTCAGGAAAATTGTGTGGTTGTTAGCTGTAACTGTGGTTTGATATTTGTACCGAGTCTATGTGTTGCAAATGGTACTGTGAATCAATGAAAAGTCTATTTCTCCTTTCTATCTTCTTTTTCCGATCCCCTTTTGAATTTTCATCCATTGCTCTCATCTCTACCTCTGAGTCTGAAACAATTTCAGATTATTCACCTCAAATTCTATCACTACTTTAAACTGGACTAGAATATTGGAGGATAAATTGGGGAGCAAATCTCATCCCGTTGGCAACTTACTTTGGTTGTGGTGTGCAAGATCCAATTAATCAAGATCCAATCGCTCAATTTGGAATTTCTTGAGTCGAATCCAGATTCACGGTATGCACCACTTAGCAAAATTCATTAACCTACTATCAAATAAATGTGGTCGAAAAAAATTAAAGTGTGCAAGATCTGAGTAATCAAGATCGAATTGCTCGATTTAGAATTTCTTAAATCAAATCAAGATTCATAGTACGTACCACTTAAGAAAATTCATTAACCTACTATGTTACACAAATGTGGCAAAAAAAATTAAATTGGCATTACCTCAGTCTTTATGGTCAGTTGGAGTTCTTAAATGCCACGTGA
The DNA here is from genome assembly GCA_028571085.2 of Nepenthes alata. Taxonomy (NCBI): domain Eukaryota; kingdom Viridiplantae; phylum Streptophyta; class Magnoliopsida; order Caryophyllales; family Nepenthaceae; genus Nepenthes; species Nepenthes alata. The sequence goes on along the minus strand of JAOVVI020017327.1, from coordinate 6,705 downwards.
AAGCTGCAACACTTGCAATGAGGTCAATTTGAATTAAAAAACATCAGTATAAAACTAATGCTAAAATAGGAGGCAGTATAAAACCAAAACAAACAAAAACTGTGAACAAAAATCATATAAAAAGGAAAAAACTTTGAGAGTATTTTTGACACTATTCTTTAGACAATAGAAATAGACAATTTTTTCTCCTAAAAAAAACCCCATATGTAATAGCAACTGCCTCTGTCTCAGTGCACGCACCAAATGTGTCCAGGAAAAACTTGAGAGAATGACAGACTGAAAACTCATACTCCAAAGCGACAACAATATTTCCAGTGCCAGTCTCAAAGTAGATGTTTCACTAGGAAGCAAGGAGACAAATGAGTGACTCATAGTTAGGAAATTGAGAGACGAGCTCATTTAGCTTTGCCAACTCAAAGTCCTCAAATTGGAAAGCAGGAGCACAGGTACATCCAACTAGAGAGTAGTGAGTCTCGCCATCCGTTGGGGCAGCTTTTGCAGCTACACCCTCTGGAGAAATGATAACATCGTTGGTTGGAAATGAGCCAAACCACACATTGGGGGACACACTGTACTGCAGCTGCTGATTTTCGATCAGGTTGGGACCAAGGCAAGTAAACTTGACACGTCCATCTCGCTCATCCAGCTCCACTATCTGAAATTGTAAAGGTTTTATTAGAGAGGTGCCAGCTTGGATAGGCAACTACAACCGAGGCGGGGTGAACTGGGTGTGTACAATTTTATGAACTTTGCCAACAAACATGCAATCAGTTAACAGAGTACGAGCAATTAAACCATGGGAAAGGAATTTTTCTAGCAAATGCACTGAGTGCACTAAATATTTTTTGGTGCAAGGCTGTGAGATTAGGCTCGATTAACAAAATTCTTCAAATTGTACCTCAATGAAGCACAACAGCACCAAAGAATAAATCATGTGATACACGATGATTAAAATCAAGTTCCCTTAATCTAGCCAAATGAGCAATGAACAACACACACTTGGTGGTGTCCCGTATTTTCCTTGAGGAAATTACATTATATATTATGGCAAACGTAAATACATATGTGAATTTGTGTAACTAATTCATATATATTGGGGATACTTTGTGGACCTATTTAGGATACAAATATTTTGAGTAGAGATATTGATTAGTTTAATGATTATTTGGTAATAATTTAGTATTCGACAATAATATCATGAATTTTAGAAAGGATTAAATTATTAGGGTTAAACTAAAATACCAATTGATCAAAGAAATTGAGGCTTTTAATATATATCAATTGATATAATTATAGAATAATTATATGTTAAGATTAAGGCCCAATTATGATTAATTAAGTTAAATTAGGACTTGGAGGAAGAACAAACCCTACAAATTGAAGCCTAACTTGGACTTGATTGAGAATCAACTTAACTCTAAGCTAATATTGCACCTTAAGGATAAATTTCAGCACCACAATTCAGATCAAAGTTGGCTAAATTGTGGCTAAAAATCGGGTCCTTCATGGCTAAGAAATGTGATGCCCGAAAAAAAAACAGGGAAAGCACATCAATTTGCTTAAAATTGGACAATAAAACATGTAAATCGACCAATAAAAAGGCTCTAAACACATCAATGGCGGCTTAATGTAGTTGTCTATAAATTTTGGAAGCCAAAACATAGTGTGTATCACGAATTTGGATAAGGAAACCCTAGAAAATAAAAAGAAACAGATTAATAAGTGTCAATTGGTAAGTAATTTCTTAATATTCTTGTTATTTTATGATCCAATACCTATCTAGTATCTTGAACAATCATTACTTTGTTTCAAATCTTCCACATGTGGTCAAATTTGAGAAATTTGAATATGGTGCAAAAACAAGGGCTTGGGAAAATCCGAGGAATTTAAGGTGGATTTGTAACGTTTGGTTGATAAATTTGGTTCTAATAGTTGCATAAAGATCATAAATGATGATTTTGATAAGTATTATGTATCAAATGTTAGAAAATAACTCTGATTTCAAAGAAGTTTTGATTCGGCACTTAGGAAGAGAAAACAGAGCAACACACTAGTAGTGTTATTCAAATGATACTATTCATGAAGCAAGAAGTAGCAGCTCCTTCCCAGTGCACCCACTACTTCACAGCACTTTGTGCGAGAAAGGGAATTACTTATATTATCTAGTTTACATTAATTTGTTACTTGGGTATATTAATATATTATTTAGTAGAAATAAAATATTTTGGTGATTATTTAGGGTACTGAATATATAAATAATTTTTAGGGCTATATTTTGGGTGACCTAATATTTAAATAATTATCTAAGGATATATTTTGGGTAAATCAATATTATAACTAATGTTTTGTTATCTACCAGTTGATGTAGAACATAATAATTATAAGAATGTTGAAGACTAAGCTATGATAAATTGATTGGATAATAGACTAAATCTCTCTTTGTGAAATTTGTTATAAAATAATGATTCAGTTCCTCAATTTTATTGATTGCTAATCATACATTGTTCGATGATTTCAATTTTACTCATATTTCTATATGGTTGATAAGTCTTATTTAATAGCATATTCTTATTATGACTCTTGATAATGCTAGCTTTCATAGATGGAAGTGTTGGATTATGTGTAAAGACGACATGAAACTCTGAGAGTTACATGGTTAGGTTTTGCATAATTGATACTGTTCTACATTCCATAGACAGGATAAAGAAAGACGTACAAAGACACTAAATTATCCAGATGTATGAGCATTGAGGTACTCTAGTGTAATCCTTATCGTTCGATACCAAGACCATTCTGATAATCTCCAAGTGTATGTTTGTGCTGTATTTTCTTCAATGGAACTTATATGAGTTGTTGATATCTAGATATCTTAGATATTTAGAAGTCGGTCCTAACATTGGGGATGGCTGTGAGGTGATCAGGCATCACTCTGGGAGTGATGGAGAATCGTTGAGACTATGGAGGATCCTACCATAGGTAGTGGTTATGAGGTGATCAGGCACCACATTAGAAGTGGTGGAGAGTCGTTGGAATTATAAATGATCCCACCATCTACAAATAGTTGTGAGACAATCAGGCTATACTCTGAGAGTGATATTGAGTCGTTGGGATCATTGGCCATAGGTTTGTTGTGGAGGAAAATATGATCCTTGGATATTCTTTTTGTTGAGCTTGTTGAGGCAAATAGTCCAGTTCGGCCAGACGGGTTAAAGCTGCCACATTACTGTTGAGATTGCTGACATGGCGCAATTCTATTCAGCTAGGGGTGGACGAATCTAGGTTGCCATATCTTCGTTAAGCTTGTTGAGGCAAATGGTTGGGTTCGGTCTGAGGTCGACAGGTCAGATCACCACATTCCTTTTGAGATCATTGTGTTTGGCTTAACCAATGTAACTTTGTAGAACAATATGCTATTGGAACTCGAAATATTGATGTTTATATTATTGATTCTATCTGATTTCTTTTTATTTGATCTCTATTATTGTTGTATAGCTGGATTTTATTATATTTCTTGATTATAGAGTTACTTACTAGGCATTTGACTTATTTATTGTTGTAACATATTCTTTCAAAGTAACACAAGTTACCATACAAGAAATGGTAGGTCCAGGTGGTTGAGGAGATCTAGAGATTGTTATGATATTATTTTGATTCTTTTGAATCGAGTGCTTGTAACTATTGTTTGTAAAACTACATTGGAGTGTTATGAGTTATTTTAAGTATTATATTTATTAGGCATAAGTTTCATAAATTAAATAATATTATTTGTCAAATCATATAAGTTGAATATTATTATGGATGCAATATCACAATTCAGTGGATTGAGGTGATGTGATCCAGGTCATCACACACTTGGTATGGTCTAAACACACTAACTTGAGTAAATGGATTTTCCAACTCCTTATTTTTGAGTTGAGAGTGTGGTCATTGAGCCCTCCGAAATAAATCACAAGATGTGAGCTTGAATTCTTGTTGAGTTTCTCAAAATAAATCACAAGATGTGAGCTTGAATTCTTGTTGAGTTTCTCAAAATAAATATGTGAGCATCAACTGTTCTATAGGAGAACTAAGTAGATTTCAAATGAGAACCATCAAGCAATGTTTGGGAGGTATATATGATCTACTTATTCCCAAAGTAATATGTTGGAAGAAGAGGACAAAACTACTAAATGCAAAGTTGCTCAGGGAAAATACATTCTGCACAATACAAATTCAGTTAGTAGATTCTTGATTCAATTGGCTGAATTTTGACATTAAATGTAAGTGCACAGTAAAGGGATTTAATCTACTTAAACAATTCAATCAAACTGTCAGAGGGCCAGCCTTAGAATATGTGCCAAACAGGGTCTGAGGTTACGCGTGGGTACACCAAGATTTCCATCAACTGATATGTAATTCAGTTGACTAAATCATGATATCCTACCTTACATTACAAAACTCCAAAACAGGCATTCCAGTGACTATAAGGAATAGTGATTTGGTTATCCAATGGTTCCATAGATGCATCAACATGACATATTAGCATCACTGATTTGGCTCGTTGTCTTTGGTGTCATTTTGTATAAGTGTGTTCCTGAAACAACTTGTTTACACCATTAGTTCTACTTTGAGCATAGAGCTTGTTTGTTAACATCAAAACCAAGACACTTTGCCTAGGTCAACAAGAAGGGATATGGTGACGTGTGAATAGATTAGATACTAAACAATAACAGGTAAAACATATGAAAACACTTGAATACCAGTTTGTCTGACGGATAGCAGTTTTGGAATTGGTTTTCCTGTTTTTGATGGATTATTTTTGGAATATATTTTCCCCTCCAGTTTTCCTTCCAGTTGAGCATTATCATTTTTGGAGTGCCAAAAAGTAACATGCAATTCCTCATCTGCCTTTAAGAACCACATTTGTCAGGCTGTAACCTTTTTAAGACTGTTGCTTGAGTAAAGCTTTTACATAAATGCTAATTAGTAAAGAGGGATCATTTGCTCAAATAACAATTTTTTATCAATTTTCAATTTCAATGTCTTGGGTAAGGAGTCTACAAGAGTTTTGGAATTTTCCGACATTTAAAAACTTCTTTAGACTCTTGTCTAAACTTCTTGAGAATTTAAAAGTTGTTCATAAGAAACACCCTTTAAAAGCAGTTGTTCCCGGAGAGAGTCAAACATCCTTCCAACTAAGCCTTCAGATGTTAAACAGCAAGGAAGGTGACATGGCTTCTGTTCCAAATGTTCTCTAGAACTTGGAAATTAGCAATTGCAGATCTAGAAAGATAAAGGGCAAGCCTTGGTGATATGGTAAGACTGCATTATTAGAAACCTGAGACCTCAAGTACAACCTACCAAAACAAGCTCTCAGCCACGTAGATAAGGTTGCATATATCTAATATTCCTAGACCACACCATATGTGGATCATGCAACAGCCCATCCTTTTTTAAGGAAAATATGCAAACCACTACAGCAGAAAAGGTCAGCAAGGGTTCCTATTCTTAAAAGCTAGCATTTGGCAAGATTTATGGTCTGGATTTTATTTTATATGGAATTAAACCCAATCCTTCGGGATCTTCAAATACACAAGTCACAATAACCATTCATATCTAGGGCTGATTGCATGTTTTCCAAACAACATAGATGGTTACGAACAGCACTAAACATGTTTTGAAATGAATATGCACTAGTCTACTTGAAAAATAGCATCTTCTACAAAGACTATCAGAAACTGCCCAAATATTTCCCATGTAACACAATGCAAAGGAAACAAAATTTGTTCTTGTACCGTAATAGGCTCTCCCAAATAAAAATGCCATGTTTCAGCAGATGGGATTCGATGGAGGCGAGACACACTCCCAGAAGGCAGCAAGAAGTAAATGCATGTGCTAACAGGACGATCAACCTTGTCTGCAGATTAGTTAGCATCAGAAGTTCATCACACATCAAAAAATATAACATTAAAAAACAAACAAGGATGATACTAATCTTTTGACTACAAAAATGAAATTCAATTGAGGGGAACAAAGTTCCTTAAATAAGATAACAGATATTTATGGACATTAATCCAGGAAAATGAAGACTAAACTATGCGCTTATTAGCGACTTGATAGAGGGAAAGCATCCAAGTGAACTATTGATACCAAACAAGAATTTATGGTTAATTATGGATCGCTGAACCGTAACAAAGTAAAGAGAATGGATTGACACCCACCAAGGATGCATGTCGAATCAATAACCATGGTTTTACTAATACAATGACAAAACTCAGAGCCCAGAAATCAAACTAAACAATTTATAATTTTGCAGTTCGAAGGAAAGTGATAATTCTTTTGCGTCGTTCCAAGAGACAAATGACCAAATCCATTGCATAGTCGGCACCATGGAAGGGGAAAAAAACTTCTGTGTATTATTAGAAAAAAAAAAAGATGCAATATAGTACTAATTGAAACGTGCGTTGACTGATTCTAGAGATCAAATGATGCTGATAGCATTCAACTCCAAACATTTTCGTACATAAATTCAACCAATGAACAACACCCATAGCACAGAATTATAAACAAATAGTACCACAAACTTTTTCCTAATTTGTAAATCCCGTAGGAAAAAAAAAAAAGAACACCCCAAAAATTTGAAAGAATAAAAATAGTAAAAGAAGGTAAAGAAATACTTTACATTGAGGAGGAAGGTGAGACTTGGACAGGAAGACGGAATTGTCT
>JAOVVI020017325.1:0-10642 GCA_028571085.2 Nepenthes alata | reverse complement strand
GGAGGGATACTTATAACCAAGTGACCACCGTAAATGATGATATCAAGGATATCATTGGTGAGGGATATCGGAGATGGTATGAGTTTACTATGGGTACAGCCTCTAGGAGGACTATAGGGGTAGTGGGAATACCATGGATACCGGATAATCTCGTGGTACTTACCCAACCGTTGGGGCATAAATATGTGGCATTTGGTTCACTATGGTAGAATAAGGTTTAAGGAGATTATTATTATCTCGTACAATTATGATATCAAATTGAGTTAATAATCAGATTCTTATTATTTCGTATAGTTGGTCGAGATCATTACTATTGAGGAGGGATGCTTAGAACCTAATGACTATCACAGAGTATGATATCAGGGATATCATTAACAAGAGGTATTGGAGATGGTATGAACATACTATGGGTACAACCTTTCGGAGGACTATAAGGGTAGTGGGGATGTCGTGAATACCAGGTGACCTCGTGGTGCTTATCCTACGGGTACAACCTTTAGGAGGACTATTGGGGCGTAAATATGCGGACTTTGGTTCACTATGGTAGAATAAGGTCCATAAAAATTATTGCTATTTCGTATCGCTGTGACCTCATATTAGGTTGATACTCGGATTCGATCGAATCCATGTTGCACTCTTAATGTTAAGTCGTTTATATGACTTTTGGGTTGTGGACCCGACTTGTTATTGAGTCTCGAATAGGGGTTGATACATCACTTGCTATTATTAATTTTATACCTTTTCTTTTATTATTTGGGATGCTTATTTATATTTCTCTATTATTGATTATTTTTACTTGTTGGACATTCAACTCACTCTTATATTTTATTGACTCGAAATTTAATTGATTGTATGGTGCGGGTCGAAAGATCCTACTTTTGCTAAAGAACTTTGGGATAGAGATGACATTGGAGATAGAGGCTCATGAGGAGGAGCTCTAGAGTTAGTTTTATTAATCGAGATTTTATTTAAATATGTTATTGGAATTGGGTTCCTAGGATAATAATATTATAGATATTTATTATCTTGAAAGAATTTATTATGAGAATTATAATTATTATGTTAAATTTAATGATGCGTTTATGAGGTTGATTGTAATTTTGGGTTTCCTCGTGGTCGGTTTGAACCGAGTTGAGTGACTCGGGTTTGGGTTGTCACATATATAGCCCTTCCTCAAGTTGGTCATTTACATTTTTTATTCTCCAATTTGGTATATATTTTGTATTTTTACATGTATTTGGGTAGACGATAATTTGAGATATGTGGATTGGCTTTCAAATGGATAATAGGAATGTCTTGTACATATAAATATGTGTTAAACCTAGAACACGTTTTTTATTTATAGGATTTAGTTTCAGCGTTCTTCTCTTGATTTCTGTATATGAGATTTGGATCTGGATGATGGTATGTGTCCCACGTGGATGTGGTGATAGTTACGATTATGTGTTGTGACCTCAAATCATATAATATGATATCGTCTATGAGATTTTATCAGGTCGTAGTTTATAATAATTATGTCTTAGAGTGACTATTTGATATGGATGATGATTTAATATGAGACATATCTTTAATTTTTAAGGATTTCATAGACTTTATATCTTGTTTTATACAATTGATATGTGTTATCTATTCCCTCTGATTTATATGTATTGTTTTACATATATATATGATGCTTGTTGTGCCCTAAGATCATATTTTCATATTTTATCCCTTCAAACTAGTGGTTCAGATATAATTATAGGAGTTTAGACGTGATCTGTCGAGGCATTGTTTATCCGGTGAGTTTAGATATTTGTACCTGTTGGGCTATTTTGGTTGCGTTTCAGACATTAGAGATGTATTATGGATGTTGCTTATGGCCAGATGAGGACCTTGCTCTATGTATGGGTTATGTTGGAGTTGTTATATTGTATTAATAAGTTATTATATCGAGATACCTCTCTTACGATATTTGGATAGCAGGTCATGTATTGTATTATCCGAATATATATTCGATGAGGTTCTGTAAGGGCTATATTTTATTTGGGTCCGTTTATATGTAGATTGTCACTCCCAAACTAGGTTTTGTTGTTGATGATGACTTATTGGATTTTCATTTATCGTAGATTTTATTATTGACCTGCGTATTGTATGCCTGGGACATGACATCGGTAACAAATGGAGTTCCGGGTATGACACTTGAGGCCAAGGGGGATGTTTTTGCCAAATGTGTCAATGAGGCGGTTGAGGTGGGCACTGCAGAGCCCTCAGAGCCCATGGTCCAAGGGGCTTTAAAGGTTTCCACAAGTGATGTTCCTCCAAGGAGCTCCTTTGTCTCTGAGCTATTGGCTGAACCTTTCCTTATTTCTTTTATTACTTTTTTCATAGCTTCTAACTTGGTTTCTTCTTTACAGCTTCAAGAATTGGCCTATCGTTTTGCCTCCACTACCGACTACCTGGCTCATGATTATATTGAAAAAGAGAAGCTCTTCGCTTCAGAGAAATGTATTGCCCAACTTAAATGCGAGTTATCTGAGATAAAGTAAAGGTATGCCCTCCTTCGAGATCAAAACTTCAGGCTAGAAAGTGAGCTCAAGGCGTCTATTAGTTCAGATGTCATCAGGCGAGTCATAGAGCACAAGTATTATGATGGTATCGACCTCTGCCAACACATTATCAAAATGGTGGCTCCTAATATTCCAATTTCCATACTTCACCATAGGAACACTAGTGCATGTCATAACTCAGATGTGTTGTATCGTCTCAGAGATGATGTGAACTCTTAGGAGTCTTTGCAGGAGATTTGCAGCCTTGTCCTCCTCCAAAATAAATGTATTTTGTATTTTTTATCAAATTTATAATTGTAACAATTTTTCTTATAATAAAATAATTTTTTTATTATTGTGTCAATATTACTTTCTCTCTCTTGGTTATTTATACCTATATATATATATATACACGTTGGTGGTACATTATATATTTAAATGTCAGGTTTTTAAGGTTACTTAAGCCATTATCCACACATGACTTTTGTCCATCGGACAAACCGGAGGGTATCAAAGCTCTTGTATATCTAACTGAAGCTTTTTGGACCATGACTAGTTGACGATATTATCTTGAAAATTTTTACATTTATACTTTAAGGAAATCCCCAAAGTTTTTTAATCTTCGACCTCATTATGGCTACTTGGTTTTGTGACTAAGTTTTTAAAATTTGACCTCGTTCAGGCCGCCCAATAACGTGACTGAGTTTTATTAACCGCCAAGTGTGGCTTGAGGGGCAGATAAATGGATCTTACCTGATTTCAGCATAGTCTAGGTCATGCAATTTCATGAAATAACAATAAAACATTCATATAAACAAACAATAAATAATTATTTTATTAATAAATTGTCACAAAGTTTACAAACACTCCAAATTATGCAAACTGATCTTACCTAGCCATAAGTACATTCACCGATAGTATTTTTTGAGGTGAAAGGTATTCCAATTGTAAGGAACTAATTTGTCATTCTCGGTGCGCAACTTGTACGCCCTATTTTTAAATAGGCCGAGACTAAGAACAGCCCCTCTCAATTACATGAGAGCTTGCTCCGGTCAGTATTTTTGCCATTAGCTTCAATACTTCATAGCACTAGGTCTCCCACTTCAAATTGACACGCTCTCACATTCTTGTTGTAATATCTAGCAATCCTTTGTTGATAAGTTGTTATCCGCAGTCGTGCCAAGTTTCAGGTTTCTTCAAGTAGATCAAGATTCTTCCAAAGTCTTTGTGAAATATTGAGTGAGTCAAAACATTCAACCCATAGATTCTGCAGTCTGACCTCTATTAGTATGATAGCCTCGGTCCCATAGTATAGGATAAATTGTGTCTCTCGGATTGGCTCTTTGGGTGTCATCCTGTATTACCATAAGACAGATGGCAGCTCGTCCACCTACAAGCCCACACCACTTTCAAGCTTTCTCCTCAAACCATGTAGTATTGTACGGTTTATAACTTTCACTTGTATGTTCGTTTGTGAGTAGACAATAATATGCTAGTAAATTTGATCCTATTGTCGGTCACTATAATTTTAGGGATACCAAATATACACACGATACTCTGTCGGACGAACTCAGTCATATTCTGCTCTGTGATCCAAGCTAGTAAGACGGCCTTGACCCATTTTGTAAAATAGTGGATCCCAATGATCACCAACTTCCTCTACCCAGATGCAATTAGAAGGGGTCCAAGGATATCGAGTCCCTATTGTGCGAATGCCTAGGGCGACTGCAGAGCTTGGAGCTCTGTATGTGGCTAATGGGTAAGGTTCCCATACACCTGGTAATTCTCACATTTTCGTACGAAATCTATGGCATTGTACTTTATGGTGTGCTAGTAGTATCCTTATCTTATAAGCTTAAAAGTAAGATTCTTGCTCCCAATATGAGATCCGCAGATACTGAGATGTATATCTCTGAGCATATAGTTAGCCTCTTTTGGTATGACATATCGTAGCTATGGGACGTAGTATCCATGTCGATACAAATTTTCGTCCATAATGGTATACTAGCCTGTTGTTTTTTAACGCACTTGGCCTCATTCGAATTATCTGGTAATGTGCCGTCGGACAAATTTCTCATGTAGGGAGTCATTCAACTATCAATATCGACTATTTGTATTATTTCTGGCTCTAGGTTGTCTATACTGGAAATTCTGAGGACTTCATGCATTTCCCGTTCGTATTGCTCAAGCTCCCAGGTACTGTAGCTCTTGCTATTCGATTAGCTATCCCATTCTCTTCTCTTGGAATGTGGATCATCTCCACATTATTAAATGCTAAAATTAGGCCTCAGACTTTTGAGAAATACTTAAAAAGCCGTAAGTTACAAGCCTCAAAATTTTCTCAGATCTGATTTTAATCTACAATTTTTTGACAAAAGTGAATAAAATATTAGTTTATTTTTCCTAGCATAGGAATTAGATTGTAAATTTACTCCATTTTTCTTTGGACCTTCGTATACTTCCTTGGAAACACATAGTGACTTGATGTTGTAATTAACCAATAAATCTGGCTACTACTTCTCCACTATTTGGCTACACATTAAGCAGGTTGATTGATGAACCTTAATTGACATCATACTTTTGAAGATTCTGACCACTTGATTTTTTAATAAATTAAATTTAGTACCTTTGGAATTTGATTGAAACTCATGTGAACACATAAGAATTTTATTAGAATTTAATTTAGTATTAATAAAACATGATTGATTGAAACTTCTACTACCTTTGGGATTGTTATACAAGTAGAACCCTAGCCACAAGGGTGCCACTTGTCCATCATCCTATGTTTGTCAAATTTTTAGTTCTTCCATTAGGGTTGGATGGTTAATTAGATAGTAATTGAGTGATGTGACCATCATTATGGCTCGCTCAGCCTAAAATGACAGGTTGACAGTATATTTAATGCTCTCCTTCCTATAGGAAAGGTCCTCTCTCTCCCTAACTGACACATCATCTAGCCAACTGCCTCCCATTTTGCTAGCTTATGCCTTTCTTATGTGAATGCATGGCTTTGAGAAATGAGTGGTCAATATAATCTAACTGTAAGAGGCTCCTATGAGAGTGCATCTTTTTTAGTTAGTGTTTCATTTTATACACATCATTTTAAAGGAACTAAAATGACCCTCTAGTTCCTGGTTTTGTACTTATCTCCAAGCCTATGTGAACCCAAACAGTGCGATATGGGCCATTATGCTTCCAAGTTGAATCCTCTAAAATTTGTAAATTTTCAAAGATTATAACTTCATCTTTCATACTTGTTATAAAACCCTAATGTTTTGTGTCTGGACCGATTGAACTCTTGTTTCAGTAAATGTCATTAATTATAAAAATAATGAGGTAGATGATATTTGTAGAGGCCAAAATTTTATAAAGGCCTAGGCTAACTTAATGAAAACCCTAAACGTTAAATTCGAAAAATTATTTAGATGGTATTTTAGAAATTTCTTTAATGATCATAGATGTTATCTTCAGTATATTATTTTATTAATTAGAATTTATTATGAATGTGTTAAAAATATATATAAGTGTTAAATATATTTTGATATAATTATAAGTTAAAAAATAATTGAATTAATGTGTCAAAATGTAAAAATTAAAAAAGAAAAATCCTAGAAACCTAAAAATCCTAGTTTTGACTTAATCCCTTTCCATTGAGTTGAAGCCCTTTCTCTATCATTTAGCCAGTCTCATCACTTATTTTTGACTTCAAAATTAACTTAGAAAAGAATCTCTAATGGGTGAAATGCTCCATTTTGGTCATGCCCTTCCTTGGAAAGGAAAAACCCTAAATTACCTTCGTAAACCCTAATATGCACACCCTCCCTTTCCCCTCACTTCGGCCACCTATCCCCCTTATGTTTTGATATGTGGAAGATTATTATAATAACTAATGTTAAAGGTAAAATGAATAGCTCTGTTATGAATTCGGATTAAAAGTAGACAAAATAAATAATTAATAATAAATAAAATTCATAAAATAAAATTCATAATAACAACTCAAATCAAATACTCAAATTCTGGTGCGACCGAATGACCCATCCAACAGTTCAAACATTTACAAGAATAATAAACAATAACATTAATCATCACAAGATTTCTCCCTACATTACCCATTCAGTCAAAAATATGCATTCAGCCTATTCCAAAGTTGGAAAGGAAAAAGGTGACCATTCAAATCAATGCAAACCAAGCGCCACAATTAAGCAAATTGCGAAAATAATCCCAATTTTAATTTCATAACAATAAAACATATTAACATCAACACATTTTTTGTCCAAACGGTGCCAATCATAGCCAATACACATACAATCAAACTATAATACTAATACTCACAGAACATAAGCCAATTTTCTGCCAATGATCACGTCCAAGTTTCCTACAAGATATCCAAAACACTCTAATTTAGAAGGGTTAGAAAAGTAAAAACGTGGGTCGAATGTTGAGTAAATATCAGTATATAATATATAACAATCATTGTGTCTAAAATCAAAATGAAGCAACGAATCAAATAAACAAGGTCTATAAAAACCGAAGTCTAAATATTCGATATGTCAAACTAACAAATGTTTGCATGTGGTCTCGTACTTAAAAATATATTTTAAAAACAAAAGTCAAATGTTTCAAATGTACAAAACCAGTCGAATCAAATATCCAATCAATCGATAATTGAAACCTATGAAACTCAAATCAAAATTTCAAGTATCTAAGTCAATTTAGATAAAACATATCAAAAATTATAAATATGCTCAAATTGGAGAATTAAATATCAAATGGGTGATTTTGAGGAATGATTATTACTACTTTGGATAACTATAGGCCATATCACTACTATCTAAATCCGTAGGCTTGCCATCTACATATTTTTCACTATAGAAGGGGATGAAGCTACTTTATTTTACCACCCATAGACATGGGACATAATTTTTAAATCTATTTAAATATATTAAAATGTCTGAATATATTAATTTTATTTAATCTATTATGATGGTTCTCATAAAAACACAATTTGGGGAAGGTTTCTATGTCATATACGAAGCTTCCACTTGAAAAAGTCAAATATAAAGTTTTCAACCATGAAAAAAAAGTACACATATCGAATCAAATACATAAAGATAAAGCCTGATCTGAAGCACATAAATAGATACCACATGCAAGATTCATATCCACATTTTCATAATATTTTCTTTATAAATATTCTTATACATAAATAAAATATCTCAAAATATTTATTCATTTTTGTAAAGCAACCAAAAATCCTCAAATAATCTCAAAATTGAGAAAAACCTCAAAACATTCGGTAATAATAACATGCATGCACGAGGAATCGAAAGAGGATAAGTAAAATGACATGCATATATATTAAATCCACCAAATATAAGCAAAACTAAATGAAAACAAAAACAAACCAAGGATATGACGTAATGATACTTGCCTCAACCTATAACCTTACATATCTAATCAAGGGATACTTCAAATTACCTCTTCTTCTCTTCCTCTCTTCCTTCCCATCTCTTTCTCTCTCCTTCTTCTCCTCCTCCTTCCCATGCGAAATGACTAAAAATAGTATACTGCTCTATTATATAATCGAATCGGTGCACACGTGGAGCTCCAAGTGCGTGTCAAGTGTCGCGCCTAACCATATCCACGTACGAGCATCATCTTAGATACTCATCTGAGCGTGAACAATCTGAAATTCATACTTGAGCGCCACCTCAGGTGCACATCAAATGACTTTCAATCTGCCCAAACTTTGCACAAGCAGTCCACAGGCACTCATTGGGTGCACCTACTATGCCACAAGTGCATGAGTACATGTTGGGGGTGCCTCAAGTACCAAATTTACTTTCTTACTCTGAATTTTTTTTAAATTCATATTGTACAATTATTTTTAATATATTCAAAATTAACTTAAAATATTGGTCAAAAAATTCGAGTGTTACAAACTCTGTAAGGGAACAAGGACCTTGGTAGCTATGATATAAGCATGTATCTTGTAAAACGCCTATAAATTAGTGTGATGAGGACTTACATGCATTCTAATAAATTATATGGCTTATTTTGGTAGTTGTTAGAAAATGAATCCAAACTCACACGGCCAAGCTCTTAGGGCCATGTAGGATGGATGATAATTTGATCTTGCATGTAAGCGAATCGACTAAGTGATGTAAAGGCTATGTATAGCTTTTATACCCCATTTGATATAAATGTTATGGGGGAAGTCGTAAGGTTATGTAGAAATGGTAATTGGGCCACGTAACTTGTGGCATGACATGACTCACGGTGGACAAATGTTGGGCCATATATAATACGGCCTAATATTTCAAACCATTCGAAGTTGTGAGTTAGTTAGCCGGTATGCCATGCTGCCCCATGGCATGATCAGGCCATGTTAAATATGACTTGAATTGTTTTAATATGCTAAATAGTCATGTGGCTATTAAATTTCAATTATCACATCATTGTTGAGGGAAGGGGAAGGGAGGGAGAGAATGGCGGCAACGGTTATTTGACCATTGATGTATCATGTCTTGGATATCACTTGACCGTTAAAATTCTTTTTAATCAAGTACATTTGACTTGGGGCCATCGAATATGTATATTTAGGACGCATAAATCATCTATAAGACAAATGAATTACAAGGCATCATGCCTCGCCCTCATACTAACAAAATCATAGATATTTAAATAAGCTAATGCTATAGGATTTTACTCTGATTCTTATTTTAAGTTGTTTATCAAACAAATAATGATCACTATTGGACAAAACCACTTGGCAAATGAACTTAATAAGCATTCTACGGTCTATAAGATCTTATGATCTTAATCAATATTCCAAAATCTAGCATGTTAGATTTAAAACTTTATATTCATATTGCTAGAAGATGCAACAAAGGAGAAAACAACTATAAAAATTATATCAGATACTCAATACACTATCAAGTATCATAACACCATTTGAAATATCACCATTACCAAAATATCAGTACCATAAAATACATCAAAATCAACACAACGATAATTTATACTAAAATCTAAATATGAAGAATGACTATATGACCAAGTTTTGTTATTTCTATAGAGCATACAAAACATTATAGAGCTAAAAGGTGAACACCATAGAAAACATGTATATAGTCTTCCATGACAACTCTATAACTATAACACCTATAAAAATCTACATCATCCCAACTAGGATCCGATGATATCCATCTTGTAACTTGAAACCATCACGAGTAAAGTAACACAACTAGTGACATAATAACATTTCACCATTGCTATGTATTTCTTTTATCCAACTCTTTATAATACTAGTAATTGAACATGTACCCGTTAGGTTTATGAAAGTTTCTTTTATCTTTTTAGTTTATTTTCTAATTACACTTGCATTTAGAGCACATAATCCTTAGCAAAACTAGATTAAACTATAAAAGAAACCCAACCTAGAGATATGGCCAGCATTGAACCACTCATCCTCTAACTTTACATAAAAGTAACTTTAGCGAGAGTCAAAAAATATTCATAAAAAATGAGTCTTATATATGCACTTATCAAATATAGGTCTAATATGAGCTTAATCCTATTGCTCAAATCAAAAGCCTAATTGATTATAACTTTAATTATCATAGACAATTTATTTTATAAGATAATTAGAAAGTAATTTGTAAGTGTAAAACATAATAGTTAACCACATATTACTTATGGTTAAATACTGATGACACTAATATGATGAGATTATACAATATTACGAGCAATTATCCCCATTAGGTCACAAATTATATAGTTATGGTTTCTATTGTCTCATGTTCCTCATGAACATTATACATCTCAAATATGTTAAAAACACTAAGTTTTTATAGTATTAAATATATTGTAATATATTAAATTTACGATATAGTTTTATAAATTTAGGACAAATCTATCATAAAAATGTTCAATTAGAATATAATTGCTGATTACGACGATAAGCAAATAACTAAATTCATAATATTTTAATGTATGATATAGAACTTAAAATTTACTATTTTCTTAATCATCATCAACATCCCTAAGACTAAATACTAAAGTCAATTTCACTATGTGAAATCCCACTAAAAAGAGCATACAAGACAAAATAAATT
>JAOVVI020017324.1:0-10642 GCA_028571085.2 Nepenthes alata | reverse complement strand
AAAAATTATTTAATTTTTTTTATTATTAAAAAAATATTAATATCATTAGTATAATATTAATCGAACAAATATGATTATAAAATGGATTAAATCAACCTCCCGTTTAATAAAGTAAAAATTTCAAATCCGTTTTCCAATTGTCAAACACTTATTTAAATATAAAAAAAATTATTATGTATTTAAATAGTAATAACGAAAATATTTTTTTAAACTCATAAATACTGTATATATGTTTTTTTTTTAATTTTTGAAAAAGATTAAGTGTTATTTTTTCAGATTTTTTTAATAAAAATTGTTACTAATATAATTTGGTTGTTTTATTTATACATAAAAATGTCATAATACTATTTTTAATTTATAGTACTTTCATGATATATAAGTATTGATAAGTATATTTGATCGATTCGGTCAGTCTATCCTAATTTAAGAGCCCATTGGCATAAATGATTGACTCGGAATTAGGCGACATTTCGACGTGCTCAAATAATTCAAACTATCAAAATGGATCAATAGAATTAACGGCCCCCTTTGACTTTACCAGTATATGTGAAACTCTATAATCGGTTAGAACAGTATGGCCAACCATCTCATCTTATCCAAACAGTTTCGTAGATAGTTCTCAGTGAATAAGGATGACTTAACTATTTTTTAACTTTATAAATATTCCTTCACTCAATAAGAAGATGAAAGATATAATACTAGAGTGGCAATGCATCATAAAAAAAAATACTTTTTTGATAAGTGCATTTCTCTCTCCCAAAATGACATTCCCCATTCTTAAAATTATCATACGTGCATTAACACGCTCATCAGCATCCTCCTTCTTTATTTTTTCGTAAAAAAGTTATCGACTTGAACGTAGGATAATATATTGGAAAGTAAATTTCGCCTATCATTTAATCTCGTATTTATTTGTTGTGCTATACGGGCTCCAGATTCAAAAGTACAAAAATTAAATTAATATCAGATCAATCCGACGTAAAGATTCGATTTTTAATTATCTAATCCGTACAGTAGTTTAGACTTGAGATGCATTAATATTAATTTAATATTTTTTAAAAAATTAAAAATAATTAAATATATCAAATAAAATAATAATTACTTTTATTAATCATTTAATATTTGTCAATAAAGTTTAGCCAAATATTAATTTTATGCCTAATATTAAATATTAATAACGAATATGCAATATTAAGAACAAATTTTCAGCGACAAAATGGCGTTAAAGGTACCATGATGATTTCCTATGATGTAATATCTCATCATCCTCCAGAAATCGTCAAATAACCGCAGGAGCGGAACAGAGCTTACATTCAAACCTCACTTTCTCTCTCAACATTTTCCCTCTCTATATTTTTCCTCCGAACAGCGAGTTTCTATCCATTGCCAAATCTCCTTAAACAGTAGATCCTGAGTTAATCCTCATTGCTCAATTCAAAACCCTGGGCGGTCATTTTTTCTGCATCAATGGCAACGGCAGTCGATGTCTACGCGGACTGTGTCGCAGGCATTAGTCCAAGGATCTCATTTTCCCACGACCTCAAAGAGGCAGAGAACGTACCGACTGAGAGCTACACATGTCGACTCGACTCCTCGCTTCTCGATTCTTCTACTTTCGACTTTGCTTTCTCTGTCGATTCCAGCATCACACGAAATCCTTCAACCGCTGACGAGCTCTTCTCTGACGGTAAAATCCTTCCCATGGATATTAAAAGGGAACCGAGAACAGAAAAACCTGTACCGCATCAATCGGAATTCTCTCCCTCTCTGGCTCCTCAGATCGAGAACTTGAATCCAAGCAAGAAGAGGCTCAAAGATTATTTAGTGGTTAGCGTTGAGGATCAAAAGCCTAAATCCTTTTGGAAGTTCAGGCGAAGCAATAGTCTCAACTGCGATGACAGTCGAACCAGCAGAGGCCTAATTGCGTCTCTCAAATCATTATCGCGGAGCAGTTCCACGAGTTCGTTCATAGCAAAGAGAATCCAAGAGGAAAAGCCAACGCCGAGATCTTTCTGGAAGTTTAAGCGTAGCTGTTCAACTGTTGAATCCTCTGCAGAAAAGATTCCCGCATCAAAATCTTCCAAGCATTTCAGGAGGAGCGCCAGTCTGAACTGCGACGACAGAGGAAATCAAGGCCTAATTGGCTCTCTAAATTCCTTATCGCGGAGTAATTCAACAGGTTCTGCTACAAATCCTAAGCATTTAGGAGCTAAGAAGGAGCAATCTGAGAAAAAAGCTACTTCTGTTCATTCAAAAACATCTCCACCATCTTCCAAAATGTATTGCT
This sequence comes from Nepenthes alata, assembly GCA_028571085.2. Lineage (NCBI taxonomy): Eukaryota > Viridiplantae > Streptophyta > Magnoliopsida > Caryophyllales > Nepenthaceae > Nepenthes > Nepenthes alata. Next base: position 8,355 of record JAOVVI020017324.1, on the reverse strand, counting down.
ATTCATCTCAGAAGGGGCAGTTCAAGAAGAACTGTGGAGCTTATGGTAAGAGTACTACCGCGCGTGTAAGTCCAGTATTGAATCTTCCATCTCTCTACATCTCGAGAATTACTGTAGATTTATTTGGATTTTGTTCGTTGTTCTGTACTACTAAAGACAAAAAGAAGAGAAAATGACGACTCTACTTTCAACTCTATAGCTCTGGTCATTCTGCCACTTTTCACCGCTTTGAACACTCACCAATTTAGTGAAATGAACAGCACGAAAACGATTTTTAGGGGCAGTCTCTGCCACTCACAAGCACCACAATTGCTCCGTCCCATTTGTATAGCCTCGAAATCACCCGGCACGTCCTTGTCAGTTTGAAGCAGTGAAGTCAGCCAAGTTAACCCTCGACCACACTTCAGTAAGACAGTCAATGCAAAACACAGAATCATTCGCAAGCAAGAGTATCGAATTCAAATGATACAATAGTGCGTAAACATACGAACACAATCAATAACAACAACAATGGGATAGGAAGGAAAGTTTTTGAACCTATTCCCCATTGAACTACGTATTCCCCCCTTGAATTCTAAGACAAAAGATGCCAGAACTCACTAGCTTCCCGCCACATCTTCTTAATTTTATATGCATCGCCTGGGCTGGAGGGAAGAGAGCAACAACAGCAGCAACACGTAACGACTTGAAAATGATACAGAAGAAAAATCAAAGAAAGAATAGAAGAAAATAGGGAATGCCCCCAGAAAGGTGTATGCTAATGGTGCAAGAACAATACCATGCAAAACATTCTCTATAATAGCCAATTTCCGATTAACAAAAAAGGCCGATTATGACCCAGATAGATGCGGAATCGTGAAGTCAGAAAGATATCTTTTAGACTCCCATGAAATCTACCCATAAATAATGTAATTTCTTATCAATCTTATTTAAGAACCCATAAAAATTATATATACAGTTATATTCCATGCCATCTAATGACCTACTACGTTTAAAAAGAATTGGCATATTGAATAGATGATGGTGAAGTAAACTGGATCTTGCAATGAACATGTTACACGGCACATGATCAGCAGACCAAAGAACAGCTAAGAGACAGCCTCTTTTATTGTTTTATTTGGCTTGTTTTGTTCTATCTTTATGAATGATTGAACTCTTTCTAGCTCTTGACAGCTTGTTTTGATTATCTTTCCGTGGAGTATAATATGATTCCGAAGTTAATCTCAAAAGAGGAAAGAGATTGGGTAATGTGGAATTGATTTGATAAATATAACCCTATGCTCTTTAATAACGCAAATTAGAAACCTGAATGCAACAAAAAAAAAAAAAAAACTATATGAAATGAGAAATTCGAAATTCATATGACAGTTTACCACTTAAGTTTTTTGACATGCATATAAGACTTGGCAAAACCCCTGATTTTTCTTGTGAGATTCTCACAAAATGAGTTGGTTAAAACTGGCCGAGTAATCAACAATTAATATGTATTTAATTTTTCTGATAGTTAATGTTGCAAGAAAAATTATAATAAAAAATAATAATGTAAAAAAGATCATAATTTTCAAATTTTATAATAGTTTTCTTTATTTTTCGTTAATAACTTATGCAAACAAAATAATCAAGCGGCAATAATACGAGAACTTCATACGTAAAAAGTATATCATGTCTATATATATCCGCTCTTGTAGCCTATCGTGTCTTGTGACTACTACATAATGTAGCCAAAAATAAGAAAATAAGCATTGAAAATTCTCAGTTTTAATTTTTTAAAAACTCCATTTCCATTTTTTTACTATGATGCCACTTTCGTTCTATGTAAAAAAAAAAAAAACAAAACAAAATTGCTCATACTTCATATTTAAAAATTGAATTTAAATTTGACATTTTTTTTACTTATACTCTTGGAAATTTTGGACATATGACCGATTTGACATCATTTTATGAATGTAATAAAACTGATAATAAAATTTAGAAAAAAAAAGGGGGAAATTTTGAATATATCTAACATTTTTCCACTAAAAATATGCAGTTTTGCATGTAGCCTCCAGGCCCATCCAATCCGTTTGGGTGATAGCTGTGGGCAAGGGCACGCCACCCTTGGGGCCTACCCAGCAATACTGGGTCTGCCAGGCCCCACAATGTCATGGGCAGATGAGAAGGCGTTCAAGGCCATCTAATACTCGTAGCCTACAAGCCCGGGGAATCATCATCTCATACTCCCAAAGATTTAATTATGATAATTTAGATGATAAAATTATGATAATATATTAAAATTGAGGCATATATAACATTTAGATTATCGTGCAAATTAGAGAGTTAGATACTACATTCGGCTAGCCTAAAAGAATGTGGGCCAGGTCTTCGTAATTATAAATTCAAATCCTGCGCTCTATAATAACTTAACGAGAAGTAAAAGATATACATTACTCATTTTATGGTGTATTATTTGACATTTAAATCAATAATGTTTCTGAGACAAATTGAAATATATAAAGAGAAAGATGATGAATGTGAAATTGAGTAAGTTAGGAGGGTTGTATTCTGATATTTTCATTATACTCATAATAGGTGAATATTTGCCAAAATATGTGATGTCCCCCTTCTTGACTGGGGGTATGTATTTATAGCATGGATACAAATTGGTTTTTCTGTCCAAAATCGACGTGATTATGTCTGAAGCATTATATAGCATTAAATTTCTACTGTTACATTAATTATATAATTGTCATTTATATTACTTTTATAACCATTTAACAATTAATTGTTGACATTTATTTGGCTGTTAATGTCTCTTTAATTTGACTAATTATTCTTCGATTATATATAATCGTTCGTCAGTATCAAAATGCCTTATCAATTACTTTTCTTGGCACTCAGTCTTCCACTCCTTTGGTTATTCGACCGCTTGGCCGAATTTTCGGCAAGTTCATTCTTTGAATTAATTTTATACCCAATTGATTAACTTGGATTCATATAGGATCGTAATGTCTTATTTTGACTATATCCAATACTAACCCCCCATACTCAAAAGCTAAATTCAAACTCCAAGTATATTAAAATGAAAAGCTAGTTGTCATAGCTGCCAAGCCAACTATGTGTGCCTACTAAGATAACCATGTTTGTCTGTTTTGAGAAATTTTCAACAAGTCATTGATAATGTCAATTAGGATTTGTTCCTTATCCATTTTGACCAAGCCTCTTTGGTCACTTTGGCAAGCATTATTTTCCTTTGTAAGCTTGCTCTGCTTTGGCTATAAATGGGAGGCGTTTTGTCACATTTTTAGCCACTAGGACATTTTTCTCCACACTTAACAGTGAACTATTTGGTCCTCTCTGTGTTGGCGCAAAACACACGGAAGTCACGGTGACCGAGCGGACAGAGATCTCGGACAGCAACAGAGAGAAGCTTTCGGACGGACAAGGTAACGACAAGAGAAAATCGAGAAAACACAAAGAGATTTTGGCGTGGAAGTACCCTCCTTCAACCAAGAGAAAAACCACCGAAAATACACTATAAGGATTATTACAATCGTTAGCTACTCAAGCTCAAACGAAGAAAAAAAACTCAAGTGTATGCCTCTCTACAAGTGTTTCTCTCTCTCTACAAAACTTGCCCACACAGCTCTCTCAATGCTCTCTCTCCTTTACAAAATATTGCCGCTTGCATGAGCAAGGGCCACAAGTTCTGTATATATACACACACAGGGCGCCAGCCAGGACGACAGCCACCCTACTGTCACCATACTGTCGGCAGGGTGGTGGGAATGTGCCGCAGGACTGTCATGTCAGGCGCAGGCCTGACGTGTCAGATTACAGTCCTGCCACCTGAAAAGTTATCCCCTCTACAACGTCCAATCAGAGCAGTCTGCAGAAATGGCCACTGCAGACCTACGAGAGCAGAGTCAACGTCTACGATCATAGGCTCCTTGTCCATTGTGCTCGGACATGACAATCAAGAGTCCTCGTCCCAAAGACGCAAGGAGTCCTCGTCCATTCATTCTCTGGAGTCCGCGGACGTGCCACTCGGGAGTGACCCCAACAATGACAACATCAATAGTTTTACAAACAAGGCAGTGGCCAGATCAAGCTGACTCATGGTCGATTTATTGTTTTACAACATCCATAGAGGCCAGTGGTTTTGTAGCAAGCCAAACAAATAGAACTCAGATTGGAGACCAGTATCATCCTTAGGTTTCCCCTATGTTTCTAATTGGTCAGGGGTTCCATCTGTAAGAGTTGCTTGATTTTCCTCCATCTCTAACAAGACTAGGACCAGACTAAGTTTGGGCAACAGCGGGTGTACAACAAGAAATGACACCTCTCTTTTCCGGTTTCTACTTTATCTGTGTCCTATAACAAATTATTTAGCAAAGACACTTCTACAAAATTTAAAAAATCCAATTGGCAAATCATATTAAGAACTCTTCTGAACACATGATGGCAGTTGTATGTATATACCATATGAGATGGAAGATATTATTATTATTATTATTATTTTAGAGTGAGCATATGAATGTTTTCATACAAAACACAAGGACTAGTGTAATACTAGCTGAGATCAGAAAAGAGCTGCAATCCTTGTGTGGCTGGAGGTTCTGCACGAGCATGTGCCAAAACAATTTGGCTTAGCCTAGCAAGGGGGAAAAACGCAAAAAACGTTTCTAAACTACTTGTTACGTAGTGGATTAGATTAATTCCTTTGGTGTACCTGGAATTACATTCATGGTACTACTTGTTGGACAACTGTGATGAACCAGTACTGGTAATTGTGATATAAGGAAAATAAATCCAAGCACAAAAATACACTATGAAAGAACTTCAATTTCAGGTACTTCTAAAACTTAGTATTGAAAACAAAGCTACCCCATGCACCAGCTTGAGGTCGGTTAAAATATTATAGTCGGGTTGCTACTACATGTATTACTTACTTCTTTTTGAGTTATGTTTTCATTGTTGTAAGCTCGTTGTTCTTCGTAAAAGGAATTAATAATGAAACATTCCGAATATTTTTATTTCTATTACACGGATCCAATATTCTCGAGTGCTTTGAATAGTTGAATCGCTTGAATGTTATTTTTTGTCGTTGCATGACTTCTGATAATTTGACAAATCGAACCACTGACAACCCAATCTTCTGACAATCCAACTTATAATAAAATATCTTGAATGTTCAGTTGGGATATTAATCAAATTTGTCTCGAGCATATCAGGGTTGTAGTTGCCAGTTTGCTATCATGCAAAGCGAAATGTCAGGGTATCATAACCTACGCTGCGTTGGAGATTTGGCAATCTAGGCGTCAGAGCCGTCAGCCATCTATAGATTGTGCAGGGTGGCGTAGCGTCTGGCAGTCATTAATGGCACATCAAAATTGATGCACCATGGCACTCTCCGGTGTGGGCACTTGTTTCAACCATTATGGAGACTCGCCTCTTCTATTCCCTTGAACAATGTCGTTTCTGAGCCAAGGTTTTGACTATTTAAACTCTAGTCCTCAGTTGTTTCTGTACTTTCTCATTTCTTGAATCGCTTTGTCCTAATTTGTGCTTCTCCCTTCTTGTTTCCATGGTTTCTCAAACTGCTCTCCAGGGCATCGCTGCGATCCAGTTTGTTTTCATCGGCAAAAAAGTGGATGCTTTGTATGAGAGGTATAGCATCCCAAGTGCCATTCCATATGTAATGCCAGGGACAAAGGTAGGGAATGCACTCCTCTGGTTGGGATTTATCACTATTTACATGGCCCATCTAAAAGAAGGCCTTCATCTTCCATTTGCGAAGGAGTTTTAGGAGATTCTAGTGGCTCTAGAAATTCCTATGACTCACTTCCATCCCAATGTCAATCGATACCTGATGTTTTTGTGCATCTTTTTCTGTTCCAAGAAGCTTTTTCTCGACGCCCAAGCCATGAAGGTGATCTTCCAATTCAACCATGATGTAAACCAAATTTCCCTCACATCTCGAAAGGATTTCAAAATTAGCGACAGTAATCCAGATTCAATAATGGGTTGGAAGGACTACTTCTTTTATGTGATGGTTCCCTCCGAGTGGACCTTTTCCAATAAGTGGGGTAGAGTCAATGGCGTGTACTCTGGAGACATCATTGAGAGGGAGCATCAAATGTCTCAGCCTCTGACAACGCTTGTTGAGGAGAATGTGACCATTCTGCATCGTACGGGTCACTGGTTCACTCAGAAGGCACTCGATGAGGTTCATTGGGAGGTCAAGGTTGAAGGGAATGACGTCACTACCATGTCGTTCCACTAGCCTAAGAGGAAGTTGGGAGAGCTATTTATCCTTGACTCTCCTGAAAGGGCAGTCGGTAGGGTAGAGTCTTCCTCTTCTTTGTCGACTGGCATCAGCCACATTGTTGAGGAGGCCTACAATGAGATGATCTAGAGAGGCCAGTGAGTTGTCACAGAAGACAGGATCTGCTCATTCTTCTCTAGTTGAATCAATTTTTGAGAAAATAGCCAGATTTGATGAGGATGTTGAGGCCCTTGCTAACTTTGATGTTGAAATAAATGACTCCTTGGCTGGTGGATGGGGTGAATCAAACAATGCTTCCATTGTAGCCGAGTACAGGGTTTCAAACTTGGCCCCCTCATTGCTTGATGTATCTGTTCCCACACCTCCTGCTATTTTTGTTGAGGAAGGTGCTAATAGTGATCAAGTGACCGAGGAAATGAATGGTAATAATCGAGAGGGCACGGTTGCCAAAGAGGTGCCTCTCCTTGAGGCTTTGACACCTGTGCTGTCAAGGCCTTCAGGTGTATCTTTCTCTTCTACGGGCTTTAGGGTGCCGCTCTACCATAAGGTGTTGCGTCTATCTTGGTTGGAGCCTCTGTTCGCATCTAGAGCTAGAGGTTCTCCCAGTCTATCTTTTTAGGAGGGTCCATTTTATCAGGAGGGTCCATCCAACTAGGAAGATCCATCTCTCCTTGAGGTACTACTTCACAGAGTTTTTCATTCCCTGATTATGCTTTTCATTACTGTTATTGACTGACCGTTCAATTTTATTTGACAATCGCTGGACGTCTTTCACTTGATGGCGAAGGCTTTGTATTGGTGAGATGTGAAGATCTCTTGCCTATCTCAAATGTACATTGATCCTACAAGCTTAGAGATGGAGATCCGAGTAAACACTGTCGTTACCAAGGCTTTGCAGAGCCGAGAGTAGGCTGCTTACCTTAACTTAGAGCTTTCCGAGCCTCAAGTTAGACCCTAAGAACTCTTGGATGAAAAATCTCAAGCTCTCGATTGAATTTCTTCCCTTGAGGAAAAGCTTTAGGAGGTGCAGCAGCAACTTGCCAATCTCTAGAGCAAATGTGCTCAGCTTGAAAGAGAGTTAGGACCAGATTTCGTCTGGAAGAAGTTAACCATGCACTGGATGATCAATTCTGGGATGACATTCACCAGTGCATATGGATTATATCCTTAGTTTCTCCCGACTGTCCTCTTGGCTTCCTTGATACGAGAAATGCTAGAGCTCTTCGACGATTAGATTTAGTTGCCTTCCCGGAGAGAGGAGGGAAGTCTTTGCCACGTTCAACGAATTAGGATAGTCATATTGTCCGAGCTGTAGGCATAGGTAGTATCTTAGACCTCTAGATGGATTCCCTGCATTGTAAATATTGATTTATCAATAAATTAGTTAGATCGTTTTGATCATCGTCACTGATATTTTTTCATTTATGTTGATCTACCTTGCTCAAAACTTGTTTTGTTTGTCGACTAAGCATTGTTGCTATTATTGAAGGGCTTAGTTGGACATCTTTGACCATTTGTACTCCTTCCAATGAAAGGTCGTCGTAGCACTAGGAAAGTTTCTTTATGGCCAACTAGGTTTAATTGCCATAGTAGCTGAGTTTTTACAGATGCTAGACTATTGCTCGCACTTTACTGATGGTGCTCATCCCTGTTAGAAGGAGTTGCCGCACATGTACGTTGGGTTCTAGTTCGTCGACTGATGATACTCGTTCTTGTCAAAGGAAGCTATTGCACACATGTTGAAAAACTTCCTATGGTTTTGTTTTGTTTTAGCCGCTTGAAACGGGGGTTAGACTCCTATCTTGAAGCCCCTAAGCCGTTGTATACGACTTCGTTCAAACCGCTTGGTTTGTCAAACCGAGATTTAAATTTTGACTTCCTCTGGGCCGCTGGGCTATTTGGATTGAGGTTTTCATACTGTAAATCTGCAACAATTTGGACTTTTAAAAATATTATATTACAAATATGTTATAGCAATGAATACACGAGAAAAACAATACAGAGAATGGCAAATAGAGGGTAGCAACAAATTGGTACTCCATGTTAATATACATAGTAGCTAAAATATCTATAAATATAACAATTTATAT
>JAOVVI020017323.1:0-10642 GCA_028571085.2 Nepenthes alata | reverse complement strand
ATGGATAAGTTTTTATAATAACTTCAGCGGTTCGAAAGAAACGAACTATAACCAATTGAAGAAGTTATAAAATCAACCGGAGAAGTTTTGCCTGATCCATAGTGATGAGGCCAAGAAACCTCTAGAAAGAGGATATCCTATATAAAGAGAAGTTATCTTTCACGAGAAAAAAAAGATGAGAAAATGAAAATCTGAAAAGACCAAAAGGAAATAAAGGAGAACTCTCTCTAGATCACTCTGAAAATTACAATCTAAAGAAAAAATAAATCTTTTTCTTTTTACTCTAAAAAAAGGCCATGACTGACTTGAGCGTCGGAGAGCCTTTAGAAATTTAACCCCATTAGCCTTCTGACCATATTATCTTTTTTTGTGTTGTGCAAGTCTTGAGTCGAGAAAGACAGAGCCACAAAGATCACCACCATTCAATCTCGGATCAAATCCGCGTCGTAATCTCTGTCTGAACTCCATACCAGATCCGCAACAATAATATTTTTTTTGAATTAGAGCTTATTATGTAATTCTTAGAGTCAAACGTCACATATGATAAATAAAAAAATTATATATATTTTTTAAAATTTTTATACATATTTAAGCTTGATATATTTGGAATTTATTGGTAAATACCTTGGTATGGCCAAAAAAATTTGCCAATTATTACTAATTATGTTATAATTTAGGTAATTTTCTATGGTAGGACTTTAGCTATGATATATATACTTGCAAGTTTTGATTACCTTCGTTGAAGTATCTTGCAAAGTTTCCCTCCGGCCGTAAATAACGTCTAAAATTTCCTTAATTTACTCCTAATTAAATATAAAATATAGTATTTTGTAATTGATTTACAATAAACTTATATTGATGAGTATTGCTTTAGAAAAAATAAAGTTATTAATCAATTCGCCTTCCAGAAAGATGTAAAAAGGAAAGTCACCGAAGGGCAACGGAAGGGACTTTTACGCGAACAGGACGTTAGAGATTCTGCGATTTTCAACAACAGAGAAAAAGGCATCCTCTCTCTCTCTCTCTCTCTCTCTCTCTCTATGCAACTTGTTTCGCACGGCGAAGTTGAAGTCGAAGGCTCGTTCTGCTTTCCGTGAACATCAATAATCAAACCCAGAAACAATAAAAAGTTTCAGTGCCGACGGCACCTACAAAATTTTCAAATTTTTTTTTAAAGAAAACTGTCTTCGGCTCTCCCAACTTCCCATTGATTGAAAACCCTTCAAAAAACCAAAGAGCAGTTTTCAAAATATTGAGATCAGCACAAGGTTTCACGGTCGACAGCGACCCCTGTATATAAATTCCCCCTTCACCGCACCAGTCTTATTCAAGTCTGTTTCTACTAATCATTCTAGAAAAATCATATTTCTCAAACTCTTGCAGGAGAGATTGAATACTTTATAACTCGAGAATCTTGGCAATTTGAGATCAAAAGCGCCATGGGAAGTTTTGGTGACACTCAGCCGAAGCTTGTTTATGGTGATTGTGGTTATGTTCTCGACGATGTTCCTCACTTGACTGATTACCTTCCCGACCTACCTGTACTCTCTCTCTCTCTCTCGATCGATCGATCGATCGAGGATTAATGGTTGTTGATTTCCTGCTTAAGTTTTTGACCTGTTGATCAACATAATGTTAGTGTTATTTCGAGCTGTTGCAATATTTGCGGAATAGCGGGAGAAATTTGCTTTCTAACATTTACTGAAATGGGTATTTTGTTCAAGTGATTTTACTTAGCCCCAGAAGGAAAGAAGCTTGTGCTTTTTGTCTTGTGTTCTGATTCTGAAATTAGAACTTTTTCTTTCAAGTGATTTTGCTCTTGATTGATCAAAAATAGAGAAAAGATCTTCCAATATCCTGGTGTCTCTCTACTTTGTAGCATCAGGCCTTGATTTTCTGATAACTTTACTAAGATTGAGCCTGTTTCCTTTGTATAATTCCGCAAAATGATTAGTTCCCTTATGAAGGAAGCTGTTCTCTTGACTTGCCTTGTGATTCAAGGACAGTTCATAGCTGTTGGTTTTTTGTTTATTGTGTTTTTTTTTTTTTTTTTGCAGACCTATCCGAACCCATTGCAAGACAATCCTTCTTACGCAGTTACCAAGTAAGTTAATCAGTTCTCTTATTGTCGTCGTCGTCTTAGTATTTTTATCAATTTTGTTGGCATCTGTTACTCACAAAATCATTTTCTCTTCCATCAGGCAATATTTTGTAGATGATGATGACACGGTCGTGCAGAAGGTCAGATCCTCTCCTTTTCTTCCCTAAAATGTTGTATTCTCTGTAAGATTTACTGCTTTGCTTACCAAAAAAATGTCTTACTGAAAGGATCCCTTAAGGACTGAAAGGATCTCTTAAGGAATTTGTCTAATTTGTCAATCAAATTTCACAGTGACATCAAACTTGCCGCCTTACTGTCTAAATTCAAGCATGTAATGTTTTATCTGTGAGATGGGATGATCTCATCTACCCTCTTATCAGTCCTGAGGTCGTCTTCGTTGTTGTGCTGGTTATAATCCCGAATTCCAGTTCTATCTGCTTCATGTTAATGAAATTCTTCTGTGCTGAACATGAAACATTGAACTTAGTTTTGGCTCTTCCTTCGATTATAGGCTGTTCAGCATAAAGATGGAGAAAGAGGAATACATTTTCGACGACAAGGGCCTCGCCAAAAGGTAATTATACACGCACACGCTCGAATGGAATGATATGCAATCGAATGAAAATTATTTATTTGTTACTAATTTGCATAACTGGATGATGAGATTTAGGTGTATTATAAGCCAGATGAGGTTAAGGCATGTATTGTTACTTGTGGAGGTCTCTGCCCCGGGCTGAATACAGTTGTTAGGGAAATCGTGTGCGGCTTGGATTACATGTACGGTGTAAAGGACATTCTAGGAATCGAAGTAAGTGAACGCTCAGTATGCTCTCAGTCCATGTAGCTCTTGTGTTCTGTGATCTTTATCCTCCTTGACTAAGAAGCACCGACACTTATCTCGGGCTAATGTCTCACCACATGTCAGGCACCTACACTTGGCTGATGTTCTCCGACATTAGGCAAAAAGTTTTGTTAATTTTCTTTTTCACTATGACTTGCTCTGACACGTGGGGTTATTCTATAATTTTTAGAAAAATGACTCTCTTATTATTTACTAAAGAAAAATTGAAGCTATTTGGCAATTTAGAAATAATAAAAAATCTAAACTCTTGATTCTTCTTTTTCCCATTATTTGAGATATATTATAGCAAAATTCATTTATATTGGTTTACTTACGTGCCAATTCTTCCAACGAACTTTTTTGGAATTATGAGGCACAAAATAAATATTTTTATTGATAATTTGGCATGAAATAATATTGTATATTAATTACATTCTCATATCTATTATTAAACTATGAATTTTAGTTATCATACCCCTAACATATTGTACCCTTATTTTCAAAACAAAAAACAAAAGGTGTATCAGTTGTTGTGTCCATATCCCACATCGGTGTTGATGTTTCTTCTCTCCTTGATAAAGAAGCACTATGTTTGAACCAGTCCTCAAAAAAACAATTGATTTAAAATAACCAACTCAAGACTGTTTTCCATTTGTTATAACAAAATGCTCATACATATGTTGGTAAATGTCGTTTACCGTGATTCTGTTAGACTCTACAGTTCTTGTTCACTAGTTAAGAATTTTCTTTTCGTTACTTGAGGATCAAAATAGACTTTGGATGTTATTATTTTTATCCCAGAAGTTTACAAGCGAGATTTTTCATTTGAGTATCTATAGGGTGGATACACAGGTTTCCATGCCTGCAAAGCAACAGACTCTTGTGGTTCTTGTTCACCAGTTAAGAATGGTCTTTTTGTTACTTGAGGATCCAAATAGACTGTGCATGTTATTAGTTTTATCAAAGAGTTTCCAAATGAGGGTTTTCTTTTGAGTTTCTGTAGGGAGGATACAAAGGTTTCTATGCCCGCAATACAATAAACTTGACACCCAAGTCCGTTAACCACATACATAAGCGTGGCGGAACTGTTCTTGGGACATCAAGAGGAGGCCACATCACCTCAAAGATAGTCGATAGCATTCAAGACCGTGGAATCAATCAGGTAAACATGAGCATTGAAATGAACAGTTCACTTTTGCATTATCATAAGTTATGTTGTCATATTGTTATCATTTTCATTAGGGGTGACATTAGGAGGATACCTTTAAATAATGTGGAATCCCATCCATCTATTCATATTAGTAGGTCCACTTCAGATAGATGGATAGATGAGTCGCCACGTAACTTGATGCTGCCCAAAGTGGAAGCTTGACAGGAGCCAGGCAGAGCTGGCTGCATTATAACTCACTAACCTTCTGCTAATGGCTAATGCCTTGTAGACATTTTTTTTTTTTTTTTCAATTTCACATGAATTTGAGATGCTATGTTATGATTATCAGGTTTACATCATTGGAGGAGATGGGACTCAGAAAGGTGCATCGTTAATATATGAGGTAGTTTCTGTTCCATAGACTTAGAAACGCTGCATGTAAGGCGGTGTTGTATCAACTGTCTACTTGCCATGATATCTTCAAAGATGTCAGAACATAGCAACCAATATATTTCACGTATAACAAATGATTCTCCCCCACCATCTCCATGCAGGAAGTTAGAAGACGGGGTCTCAAAGTTGTTGTTGCAGGAATTCCCAAAACTATTGATAATGACATTCCGGTAACAAAATGTTTGTTTTCCTCTCTTTTTCAATGTCATCGGAGTTTGTGTAAGGTAGCTTTGTTTGATCCTCTAATTTGCTGCCACAGATTATTGACAAATCCTTCGGATTTGACACTGCGGTTGAGGAGGCACAGCGAGCCATAAATGCTGCACACGTTGAGGCTGAAAGTGCTGAAAATGGCATTGGTCTTGTGAAGTTAATGGGTCGCCACAGCGGTAAGCTTCACATCTCTTACTTTTTTTGTTGCCCGGTTATCACATACCTTGAGAAAGGTTGGTCAAAACCATGCGACCAAGTTTTCTTGCATGTGGCTCGTCCACGGTAGCTTATTTGAATTTGGGTGAATTAGAGGACATAGCAACTTTGGTAACCACTTAAGTTGCTGTGGTTTGTCCACAAATCTGTAATTTTCATCATCTTTGGTTAAAGAAAGTCCATCACAAAAAGCTGTCCCGTGGGCCAGCTCAAAATTTTCCGTGGCTAAGGTCAACTAAAGCATTCATTATAACCGTTTCTTTGACTGACATGGCAAGCCATGTTTATGTTATATAATCTTGGAGTTTAACCTGATGCTACACAATTTGCAACTTCAAGCCAAAAGATTAGTGGCTTATAAGGAAAGTAGTTTCTCTCAAAACGAAGAAGTTGACTAGTAGCCAGCTGATTATGAATATAAGCACCACTTACTTCAGAGATTCTGTGTGTAAGTGTAGATTGAACCATCTTAGGAAAGCTGTCTTCCTGACCGAAACAGGATTGTACTAATGGAGGGAGAGTGACGCTGATATTGCTACTTCCTTGCTTTAATATTATCAAAATCGACAACAATCTTGAAGCATTCTTTCAATCCTTAACCATCTTAGAGGCTATGCTGCAGGATTTATTGCAATGTATGCGAGTCTAGCCAACAGAGATGTAGACTGCTGTTTGATTCCTGAGTCGCCATTTTATCTAGAAGGCCCGGGTGGACTTTTTGAATTCATAGAGAGGAGACTCAAAGATAATGGCCATATGGTTCTTGTGATAGCTGAAGGCGTAGCAGATACCATGGATGCCATAGATCCTTCTGGAAATAAGATCCTCAAAGATGCTGGCCTCTGGATGGCCGAAAGGATCAAGGTATATAATTTGATCTTCTTGATAAATATTGCAAAGCCGTAGCTTTCATGCCCATATTTCCTGATCTAATTTAATGTATTGTGTTGTCGCAGGATCATTTTGCTGAAGCAAACAAGATGAATATTAATCTCAAATATATAGGTTGGTTTTAATTTTTCTTTTTCCCTATGATCTGACTTCTGAAAGAAGTTGCGTGCTCTAAAAGTTGAAGTTAGGCCTAGTAAGGGTTTTTAACGCGTTTGAACTTACAAGAGGTATGCTGAAGAATATGATCTGGAAACTAGTTAGATATTCTCAGTGTGTTTGCTATCCTTCTTTTAATGTGTAAAACTAGGTAAATTTATGTAAAACTGGGTGATTTTAGAAGTATGTTATATTTAATCAGGAGAGATGAATCCTAAGGAAATCAAACCTTTAAAAAGCTATAAAAAACATTAGAGATTTCTAATTATATTTTGTCCAAATAAGTTCTACTGTTTCTCACAAAATCCCAAGGAAGAGCTACGAGAAGCCATGGAAACTTGTAACAAATCTTGTGAGTCCCTTGTATAAGAAAATTAGATGTCTACAGTTTTACATGGTGCCAGCCGACTAAATGGGAAATCTAAGAAACATATGCCTGCTTGAGAAATACTTTTTAGAATTATCGGCCTAGCAAAGGAGTAGAACTGAGGGAGCTGCCCCTTACCCCGACAAGCAGACCTTTATCTAGGACCTTGCCTCTGTCCCAAGGCTGTTGGATATAGATCGAACCTCCCTCCTGAACTCAATTGTAACTAATGCAAGTGCTTTTGTTTCTGCTGCCCGCAGATCCTACTTATATGATTAGGGCTATACCAGCCAATGCATCTGACAATGTTTACTGCACTCTTCTTGCTCAAAGTGCCGTTCACGGGGTCATGGCTGGGTTCACAGGCTTCACTGTTGGGCCCGTGAATGGCAGGCATTGCTACATTCCTTTCCGGGTTAGTTATTTGTTAAACAATTTCTCTCTCTCCCCCCTCTCTCTCTATCTTGCTTCTTTCCTTTCTTTGCGCTGTGCACTTTGATGACAAAGTTCTTCGTGCATGGGTTTGTGCAGCACATTACCGAGAAACAGAACAAGGTTGTCATAACCGATCGGATGTGGGCTCGTCTCTTATCTTCGACGAATCAGCCGAGCTTCATGAAGGCCAGGATTCCTACTGCTGAAGATGAGGAGGGAAAGAAGCGGGCAGTTGAGGAAAATTGTAAAGGCGACAAGTCGGCATCCGAGGCAATGGCCAATGGTTTCTTAGCGGGGGATTTGGCGCCGTGAGCTGCAGAGGATTTTTGTTGGAGAACCTTTTCCCCTGATATTGTTATACTGATCAGTTTTGTGTGGTCGTGATAAGTGACCAGCTAGCAGCGAAGCAACCATCCAATATGCGTATAGACGTTTGTGAACGTTAGATGTATGGATATCTATGGACTGTCAGCCATTGGAGCTTTTATGCTAAATAAGCTTGGGTGGATGCCTATGTAAAGAGTATAATTTTCATCATATTATCCTAATGCTCTACATGAAATGTTACTTCTATCAAATTAAGCTTGTATAATGTTATATTTATAAGATACTAAGTCTTCTAGTGCATAAAGTAAAGTTGGTTTTTGTATAGTTTAGTTTACACATTGAAGTGATCTAAAGTATCTATATTGAAACCAAAGATTTTCCCACGGAATATGCAAGAATGCATTGAGCGTCAAAAGAAAAGAATTGAATATTGGTGTTAACATTAAATTTGATGCGGACATAATATGAGATATTAGAGTTGTGTTGTATTAATTGTAATCATATTTGATACGTCTTGAATTCAAATTTTGAACAGATTTGGATCAAATTAATCGTCTAAATTCAATTTTGTCTGCTAAGTTTGAATCATGAATATCATAACTACGAATAAGAGGTCGGATAACGACAGGAGGTTATTTTACCGAAAATATTTCGACGCTCAAGTTAGCAAATAGCTTTCGAATTATGAATGTGAAAATAAAGAATGCACGGAGAATACAGAGAGTACTTATGATGGAAGTGTGCTCTCGTTGAGAGAGGTTTTGATAATTCGTGTGGAGTGTTGGCTCTAGGCGCTGGGTTTGTTAGGAACGTAGCGGTATAGAGAGAGAGAGCGTTCGTAATCTGAAAGCGTATGAGTTCTACAGTAGAGTGCTTTTGTGTGCAAATAAGAGCATGCCTTGGAATGAGGATTTCATAGCTTTTTATAGTTGTTGTATTGGACGACCTTTATCGCATAGAAAGGCTTGATTCTCGCGTTCTGTTGAGATCACTACTTTTTCTGACATGAAGTATTTATGATAGTAACGGTCGTTGCTTTGATTACTTTTCTTCTACGTTCTGTAACTGTTAGGATTTACTGCAGATGGGATGAGGATTCTAACACTTTCTTTCAGAGATGCACGTTGAATTTGCTGATAACCGTTACAATTGAGATTACCTTCTACAAAGAGCACGAAATCAGGGGAGAAAATCGTTATTTATTGAGAATGATCACGTGGACTAAATTGGGCTTGGCCCACTTGAGGCATAACCTTCAGACGGTCAACTGGTCATACTTTCGGTCAACGGGAGTATTAACTGTTTCAAGAGCAAATTGTCCGTCTTACTATTAGGTTTTTCCTAACTTGGCATTTCGTTCGGTTAGCGGTTGACATTAATTGTCCAAGCACACAACTGGCAGTCGTGGCATTGGACTTTTCTTTCTTCTTGGATCAACCCATTACTGGCATACCCATCAATATTATTAATGAGTTAATATATTTATGATATGAAATAATAATATTGTATTTGGTGTCAATAAAGTAGTAGAGCATAACACAACACGACATGTTCATTCATCATGTTGGTTTCCAATAATTATAAACTTAGTTAAAATTTAATCATGAATTCAAAATTTGTTGTATTGTATTACAGATAAATATTTAAACAGAGCCATAAAAGGATTATCTAGATGAGCCAGTGAGTGGCTCGCTAAGTGATCCAGTGACCTCAGACTTTTTAAAAAAAGATAACCCAAGCAGTCTATAACCCAGATAAATCTACATCTGAGCAAGGTGAACTGTGGGTGTGGGAAGCCATTATTCTGACTGTTGGGCTTTTTAACTGTTCTTTGCTTATGATTTAATTCCAACCATATTAAATATGTTGTATGATATGCTATCTTAGCTTTTTTATAGATTATTTACTTTGACCTAACACATAATAAAATATTTGGGAGGGGCTATCTTAGCTTTTTTATAGATTATTTACTTTGACCTAACACATAATAAAATATTTGGGAGGGGAGTAGTGGCAGATAAAGGTAGAGTGGGTGCACCCCTAAAATTAATAATTGCTTGCACCACTTTAAATGTATGTCCAAAAAAAGGTTAAATTATTTTGATTTTATTGTATGTTGCCTTATTAGATACTTGTAATCCTACATATGCAATCACTTTGGCAGTAGTAGATTTCATGATGTTAGCTCAATATTGTTTTAATTATTTTGATAATAATAAATATAATTATTGAAATTATAATTTCAATATCTTGATGTTGGGATTTGTACATATTATAAAATTAAATTAATTTAAATTTTCATAATGATTTTGACATTTCAAAAAAAATAATTTGTTAGAAATTAGACTTCATAATATTTTATAGATATATTACATGAAAGATTTAGATTTATATATTAATGATAATATTTTTTAAAGGTAGAACACCTGCAGAGGTTTATGCTGGAAATTTAAACCGACAACATTATAATATTTTACAAATTATCAATGTTCAAAATTGATTTGAATTTTATTCGAATTTCAAATGAAATTATAATTGTCAAACATTTTAAAAATATAATTTATATTTTTCAAGCATGTGAACTATTGCATCCAAACAAATTAAAAAACCTTCTAATTTTCAGCTAAGGGTCAATTTGGATTAGATTTAATTTTTATTGTTAATAAACTAAAATCTACACAATACAAATTATAAATAAAAAATTAAAAAATAATAAGAGATTATCATATTGTCACCACTTCGACACCTAAATCAAGTGTTTTTCATTATAAAAAAAAAAAAACACGTGATAAACATGACAAAAATATAAAAATACAGTAACAAAGAGAGCATAAGTGAAATATATTTGGAGGTCTAAACTCCATAAATATATCCAACTAAAAGGCAACTCATTAAGTGTAAGTGGAGGATCAAGCTCCAGAGGGTATACCCATTGGGCGGAGGATCAAGCTCCGAGGGTATGGCAGAGGGGCAAAACAATACACCCAAGATTTAGAATGAGACGCTGGATGCTGGACACAGCCCGAGAGGGCAAGGACCTTAGGTAAACCTCACCAAAGAGGTCAGGTGAGATGGTAGACCTTGGACCTTAGACAAGACTAAGGCCGCGGGCCCGTAGGTGTGATTTAGGGACCGCGGACCTTTGAGCGAAGGTTAAAGGCTGTGGCCCTTTGGTGTGAGAGAAAGGGAGAAAGGCGCCGGATGCCTGCTCTGTTTTCTGATGAATGATTGTGCGTCGTTTTGGGGGAGCTCCATGCTCCATTTCTGTTTCGATTTAGAAAGAATGGCTGAGTGCTATTGTTGGAGGACTTCAAGCCCTACATCTGCCCTGATTCGGAGTGAACAGCCGATCGCCATGGAAAGAGGTCCGTAGGACTCCACTACAGGGGAAGCTCTGTTTTGCTCCATCTCGAAGGGGAAATCGTTGGATTTGGTCGCCGGGAATGACGAGTGCTTTATTTGGCTTGAAAACAGCAGAGATGAGCCAGTCGC
>JAOVVI020017321.1:0-10643 GCA_028571085.2 Nepenthes alata | reverse complement strand
AGAGCATGCCTTGAATGATAATTCAAGGGCTTACTTATGGTTGAGAGGGTGATCTTCCTTCTTTGGAAGGAGTGATCCCATCTTTGGACCTTGGCTGGCTTGCCTTCTAGATCAGATGCCAGTTGCCAAGTTAGGTGTGATAGTTTCCTTCTGAGGCGGCCAACAACTTTCTAAATCGGTCACCTTCCTTCTGTGTATGATACCGTTGGAGAACTCCAGTTGGCAAGAAATTGAGAAAATCTGGTACCTTCCTTATGGGAAAGACGCCAATTTTATCAATGTCTATTTTGGGTGTCAGTTGGGATCGTGGAAGATGTCTGGAATGCCGTTGTTGGCTACCTGATGGATCATGGGCTCAAACGGATCAGGCCCATTACTGTAGAAAAGATTTTTTTGGGCCCAACATGTAAAATGCGGACGGTCAACGTTGAGTTGACCGTCAGCGAGTGAGTTGGTCGCCTGGACGGTCAACACCAACGTTGACTGTCCTGGGCTTCTCAGCTTCTGGGCTCGTTCTCTGAATGGGCCGTCAAAGTGTTAACCGTCCCTTTTAGGATTCCATTGACTTTCTTTGGGCCAGCCCAGTATTGGTATACCCATCACTAGCCCCCCATACCGGTGGCCAGATTTCTGGCCTCCGATATATCCATGATGGGATGCCCCTTATTGCTTCTTGGGTGTTTGAGGATCCCGTAGAACTTCATGAAAGGTTTGGAAGATAGTTTGGTCAAAATTATTGACCGTCTTGGTTAATTCCAGAATTGCTGACCGTCTTGGTCAATTCCAAAATTGTTGACCGTCCGGGTCAATTCTGAAATTATTGACCGTCCTGGTCAATTTCGGAGAACTAAAATTGTTGACCGCCCTGGTCAATTTCGGAGAATCAGAATTGTTGATCGCCCTGGTCAATTCCGGAGAACTAGAATTGTTGACCATCTTGGCCAATTCTGGAAGAGTGTTGTTGACGGACGCGTGGCCATTAGCCGGTTTTCCTGACAGAAAAAGACACATGTCTCCCTTTGGTTGGGTGGATATCCTGGCCATTAATGCATCAGAGATCCACCTTTTACAGAGCCAAGTAGGGAGGCAACACGTGGCAGGCCTGACGGCGAAGGGTTTTGTGCTTGGTGCTTAAGTTTGTTTTCAAAATTTTAAAATCGTTCACGCCTTCAATCCTTCGTCTTCTTCTCTCCCGTTCTTCAGAGACGTTTTCTAGAAAGCCTAACTTTCGGTGTAACCATGGCTTCCGTTGTTGATTTTGCCTCCGTTCTGAGAGAAAATAACGTCAAAGCTCTGTGCATCAAATTCAATATTCTGAAGGAGATTTCTTGGGTGGTTTCGGGCAAGGACGACAAGACTTATGCTCCACCGGAGGGGCACATTACTGTTTACGAGGCCCACTTGAGGAGCGGCCTTCGTATCCCATTGCCGGACGACCTGGAGTCTATTCTGAAGGATTTTCGTGTCCCCATCTCTCAGCTCCACGCCAACGCCGTGAGGTATCTCAGTACCCTTTGTATTTTCTGTCGAAAGCGTGGCAAGAGGCTGAGGATGTCGGGGGTTAGGGTTTTGTTTAAAATAAGCCAAGGAAGAGAGTGGACGTCGCTTGTTCCCCGCCCTGGCCTGAAAATAAACAAGGCAATTCACGACTCTCTGAAGAACTGGAAGAACCGGTTCTTCTTCGTGAAGATGGGGGCCGACTGGCCCCTTGCGAAGGATTGGGGCCAGGTTCCGAAGGCGTATTTTGGTACGCCGTCTACGGCGGAGTGCGCAGCCTATGAATGGCTGACTAAGGACATCCATGCCAATCCCGACAAGTTCAAGAGGAATTTCTTGGTTTCTCTGGCGGAAAGTAAGAAAGTAAACTGGGGACCGCCTTCCCCGGTTCACAAACCAATGCCACCGGTGAGGTTGATGAACCCTGAAGACTCCAAGGGTGTAATCATCCGGATGAGACACACGGACGAAGGGTTTATCTGCCCATTACCTGAGAAGGTGTTGGATACGGCTTCTTTGTCTTGGTCACGTGTTGATTATGTGGCTACCGGGATCTGCTGTGGATCCGACAGTACTGCCGGTGTGGAGAAGACCTTCAAGGACTGGCTGGCGGAGGCAGGAGGAGTCATCCTGGCCCAGCCCGCGACGAGAGTGGTTCCTGGTGCTGCCTAGATGGAATTTGCAGATGTGCCAGCTTGTGATCTAACAGAGGCCTCATGGACTTTCGTTGTGGAACCAACGGTGGGGGCTGACCTTCCAGCAACTGCTTCGGAGGCTTCCAGAGGAGATCCTACGGCAGCTACTCCAGAGGCTGGGGGAGAGGACCCTGCTGCAGCTGCTCCAGGGGCTGCTAGAGAGGGGCACACCGCTGCCGTGGGTGAAACTAATGTGTTCTTGGACCACATTCTGGATGACGCAGCGAAGAGCTTGGCTCGAGAGGATGCTCCTGGTGCACCGCCATCTGGGTCAGGTCGAGGGTCCAGGCCCAAGGGGCCCTCGAGGAAAATTTACGAGGTATGATTCCTGTGAAGGCTTTCCTGCACTTATTTATTTCTTATATTTATGTCTGACACCTAGTTTTTATTTCGTGCAGTCAAGGAGGCTGATCTCTGTATTCTCCCGGGAGGTGGAGCAGCGTGACCGTATAATTATGGATAAGGATGCGGAGATCGCCTGGTTGGACGCTGAACTGGCCACTTCAGCAGGGGAGCATCACGAGGAGGTGGCTGCCCTTGAGGCTGTTGTGGAGGCGATGAAGGCGGAGAATGCCAGCCTGAGAGCTGAGAATGCCTGTTTGAAGGATGTGGAAGACTAGAGCATGGCAAGCAAGAAGCGGCTTGCAGATCGGATATCCACCCTCGAGAACGAGCTAGGTCTCCGGATTCGTCCCTATGAGGTCGAGGGTATGCTGCACGCCCTGATGTTCGAGGGGGTTCAGGTCTGTCCGCGTCTTGCGTGGCTGATCGACCATGACTTCCTTATTCAGTACTTTCATTTAGAAAATCGTGGGGTGCAGCGTAAGGAAGACCTCGTGGAGGAGCCCCTGGACAGCCAGAGGCGGCGGCCGCCTCCTTAGCCTTTTGTATCTCCTCCCGCTTATAATTTTGTGGTTTTGTATTTATGTAAATTGTGATATACTTAAAGCAATAAAATAGAAATTCTTTTCAATCCGGTGTCCATTGTCTTTATTGCCTTGTGTTTGTATGTGTTGTTACACTGGGCGGCCAACTTGGTTGGCCAGCAACAGTTGTTGGGGTGCTTAAGGAGCTAAATCCTTAGGCGCGTCAGGTGGTTGTGCCAACCAGCCTGGTGGCGCTGTCTAAGTGATGACTTGGGCAGCCAGCGTTGGAGAAGTAACACTTCTCGTTGCTGAATGATCATGCTAGCTCCTCGCAGAGGAGGTCATTGCGCGAGGTGGCCAATCGGGTAGTTGGCCGCCTAAGGAGTGAAGTCCTTAGGAATGGGCGGTTGTGTGAACCAGCGCTGGTGGAACCGTACAAGTGATGACTTGGGCGGCCAACATTGGAGAAGAATGCTTCTCCCTTTGACCGTCGCTGACTGATCATGCTACCTCCTCGTAAAGGAGGTCGTTGCATGTGCTGCGTAAGCCCCCTAAGGTTTTTAACCGCTCATGGGCCACCTGGATGACGAGGGTTTAGACCACTTACGGGCCACTTGGATGATCAAGGTTTAGACCGCTCATGGGCCACCTGGATGACCAGGATTTAGACCGCTTATGGGCTACTTGGATAACCAAGGTTTAGACCGCTCATGGGCCACCTGGTTGACCAGGGTTTAGACCGCTTATGGGCCACTTCGATGACCATGGTTTAGACCGCTCGTGGGCCACCTGGATGACCAGGGCTTAGACCGCTTGTGGGCCACTAGGATGATTAGGGTTTAACGAGTGGGTGAAGACCCTTTCAACTTAGGGATAGTCTAGGTCGGATAACCTGTAAGAAAAATAATGCACATACACATAAAGGGGATGCTAAGTAAATACTTATTTTTACAAATTGAAACAAGCATGCGAGTGTACATAATTATGCAAGTACGGTACGTGTCACTGGAAGTAGCACCGGAGGTGGGTTGCATTGCACATTTGTGGAACCAGTTTCCCGTCCTGGCCACGAAGTTTGTAAGCTCCGTTTCGCAGGACGGCGGAGACGAGGAAGGGTCCCTCCCAGTTGGGAGAGAGGTTGTTACGTCCGCCAGCTTGCCCGTGGCTTCGATTCCTCATAGAACCAGGTCTACCACGTCGAATTGTCGTGCCTTAACGTTTTATTGTAGTACCGGACAACTCGATGTTTGTAGGCCGCTGTCCGTACTCTGGCAGCGTCACGAGCTTCCTCTAACAAGTCTAAGTGTTCCCTGATTTTTTGGGAGTTTACCAGTGGGTCGAAGGACTCCACCCTTAGACTTGGAAGCTCGATTTCGACCGAGATTACCGCTTCAGTCCCATAACAGAGGCTGAAGGGCGTCTCGTACGTTGGCTCCTTTGGGGTTGTTCGATAAGACCAGAGAACGGAAGGGAGCTCATCAGCCTAGGAGCCCCCAGCGTGCTCCAGCTTGGTATTTAATCCGTGGAGTTGCGTACGGTTTGTGACCTCCACCTGTCCGTTGGCTTGTGGTTATGCCACCGAAGTGTCGACCAGCTCGATGCCAAGGCTGGTACAATACTTGGTGAAGTGTTTCCCCGAGAATTAGGTCCCGTTATCGGTCACAACGACCTCGGGGATGCCAAATCTACAGACGATACTCTAGCGGAGGAATTCCAGGGCGTTATGTTATGTTATCTTGGCCAGTGGGACAGCTTCGACCCATTTGGTGAAGTAGTCGATACCTATGATGATGAACTTCCTTTTCCCCGTGGCAATGAGAAACAGGCCGAGAAGATTGAGCCCCCATTGCGCGAAGGGCCATGGTGCCTGAATGGTCTTTAGGTCCGCGGTTGGCTAGCGGTGAAGGTTGCTGTGAAGCTGGCAGCTTTCACACCTCTTCACGAATTCTAGCGCATCCTTTTTCATCGAGGGCTAGTAGTAGTCCTGGCGCATGACCTTAAAAGGCAAGTTTCTTTCGGCAATGTGTGGCCCGTAGATCCCGATGTGAACTTCGCCTAAGGCGTAGTCTGCTTCCTCGGGAGTTAGACAGCGGAGAGATATGGGGTTGAGTAGCCACGATGATATAGCCGTCCGTCAACCACAGTGTACCAGCCGGATGTCTTTTTAACCCGTTTGGCTTTTTTCGTGTCTTCCGGCAGTGATCCGTCTGACATGTAGTTAAGGAAAGGTGTCATCCAGTTTTCTATTTTAGAAATCTGCATGGCCTCTCGCTTCTCGATGCTGGAAGCGTTTAGGACTCCCGCATGTCCCTTGAGTATTTTTTTTTGATTTTCGGCTATAGCGGCTTTGGCCAACTGGTCTACCTTCCAAATTTTAGTTCGAGGAACGTGAACCAGGGTTTGTTTGTCGAAACCCCGGGCGGCCTCCCTTGCTTTTGCCAAGTACTTGGCCAAGATAGGGTTGTTTACTTTGAAACCCCCATTAACTTAGTTAACGATGAGCTCGAAGTCGCTGTAAACCGTCAGTCTCCTGGCGGAGCACTCTTTGGCCAACCTTAAGCCGGCTAGCAAGGCTTTGTACTCGGCGACGTTATTGGTTGCCGAAAAATTGAGTCTGAGTGAGTATTTCAAACCCGTTGGGAGTTGCGAGAACAACTCCAGCGCCACTGCCCGTGTCTGCAGATGATCCATCTACGTGGAGTATCCATTTAGGGACTCCAACAAACAGTTCTGTATTTTGTTTGGGCTGTTCCTCAAGGACTGGGGTTGTAGTCTCGACAATGAAGACATCCAGCGCCGGCGCCTTCACGGTAGGCCTAGGCTGTAATTCGATGTCAAACTCACCCAACTCAATAGCCCATTTGACTAACCGTCCGGAAATATCGGGTTTTTGGAGTATGGTTTTCAAAGGCTTGTCCGTGAGGACTACTATCCGGTGGGCTTGGAAGTATGGCCTTAGCTTTCGCACAAAGAATATTAGTGCCAAGGCCAATTTTTCCGCGCGTGAGTATCGAGTTTTCGGGCCAGTCAACGTTTTGCCCACGTAGTAGACCGGCCGCTGTGTGTCTAAATCCTGTCGCACAATGACAGAATTGAGCAACGTTTCTGACACCGTTAAGTAGAGGCACAACTCTTCTCCGCCCTTGGGTGATACCAACAACGACAGGCTGGCCAGATACTATTTTAATTTCTCGAAAGCAGTCTGGCAGTCCGCTGTCCATTGGAATCCGTTGGACTTTGTTCCTCTAAGGGCCTTAAAGAAGGGCTGGTACTTGTCGCCAGACTTTGCAAGGAAGCGATACAGAGCTGCTAGCCGTCGAGTTAGCCGCTGAACGTCCTTTACATTTCGTGGCGATGCCATGTCGGCGAGCGCCATTATTTTTTCTGGGTTTGCCTCGATCCCTCGTTGGGAGACGAAGAAACCTAGGAATTTGTCGGAAGCCACTCCGAAGACACACTTAGCTGGGTTCAACTTCATGTGATGCTTACGAAGCACCTCGAACGACTCTTCCAAGTCACGGATATGGTCGCCGGTGACCTTACTCTTAACGAGCATGATGTCGACGTAGACGTCCATGTTGCGACCAATCTGTTTTTCAAACATTTTGTTGACCAACCGCTAGTAGGTCGCTCCAGCGTTCTTCAGTCCCAAAGGCATTACGTTGTAGCAGTAAGTGCCTGGATCAGTCATGAACGAAGTGTACTCTTCATCCTCTGGATTCATCCGGATCTGGTTGTAACCCGAGTAGGAGTCCATGAAGCTGAGCAGCTCATGTCCAGCCGTTGAGTCAACCAGTAGGTCGATCCTGGGCAAGGAAAATCTGTCCTTGGGACAGGCCTTGTTAACGTCGGTGAAATCGATGCACATTCGCCATTTCCCGTTGCTTTTCTTTACTACAACGACATTAGAGAGCCAGTCCGAATATTGGACTTCTCTAATGAAGCCCGCGTCCAGCAGCTTCTTCACATCTTCTCGGATGGCGATCAATTTTTCAACGGAGTGGTTCCTCCGCTTTTGCCTAACGGGTTTTTGGCTGGAGTCAAGCCCCAACTTATGGACCATTACTTTTGATGGGATCCCAAGCATGCCTGCTGGAGTCCAAGCAAAAAGGTCAGCATTCCTTTGCAGGAACGCAATCAGCTCATCGCGCAGTGGCCCGGTGAGTGAGCCGTCGATCTGTACACACTTATCCAGCTCCTTCGAGTCTAGTGGGATTAGATTCGTGGCTTCACCGGGCTGCGCTTGCTGGAGGGTTATCTCATCCCGATGGTCGAGTTCCCCAACTATTCGAGTGTTGCCGATTGGGGCAATCTGAGACATGTAACAGGTTCGCCCAGTAACCTGGTCGCCCAAAACCTCCCCGACACCGTAGGGTGTCAGAAACTTTATTTTAAGGATTAAAATTGAGGTGACATCTCCGAAAGCTGTTAAGTTGGGCCTGCCCAGTATAGCGTTGTATACTGAGGGTAGGTCGACCACCAGGAATGTGAGGGCCCGACTTGCTATTTTTGGATGTGTGCCCAAGGTGACCTATAACTGGATGGTCCCTTGTACGGGCACAAGCTCGTTATGGTGGCCGTATAGTGAGCATTCGGTAGATTTTAGTTGGTTCTTTTTTATGCCTAATCTGAAGAAAACATCCAAGTAAAGCAAATCGTGAGAACTACCATTATCAATAAACACTCGCTTCAGTTGGTAGTCTACACTACCGCCCAAAATAAGTACGGATACAACGAGGGGATCAGCATGGGG
Organism: Nepenthes alata; assembly: GCA_028571085.2. Classification (NCBI taxonomy): domain Eukaryota; kingdom Viridiplantae; phylum Streptophyta; class Magnoliopsida; order Caryophyllales; family Nepenthaceae; genus Nepenthes; species Nepenthes alata. The sequence goes on along the minus strand of JAOVVI020017321.1, from coordinate 2,832 downwards.
AGACACTACATGTGCTAAGTCATCATCGCTAAAGCTGATAGTGTCCCCTGCAGTGCATTGCTTCTTCGTCCTAGTATGTTACTCCTTGCTGTCAGATGGGTTTTTAGCTGGTCGGGTGGTGACCATGCTGACCACCCCTGCTGCAACCCGATTTTGGGGAGGAGTCTGCTCCTCCCGCTCTCCGTCAGCCGCTCCAGTACCCCGGACATATTTGCTGAGGTGTCCTCTGTGAACCAGCTCCTCAATCTCTCTCTCCAGAGTCTTGCAGTCCTCTGTTGCATGTCCAGCAGAGCGGTGAAAGTTGCAGTATTTGGACTGATTTCCTGAGTTTTTTTCAGTGACATTGGCCACTTCAAGAATTTTTCCCCGTGTATCTGCACGAGGACCTTGGAACGACTGTCCGTCAGCGGTGTGAAAATGGTGGGCCCGTAGTCTCTGCGTTTCGAGGGCCTAGACCTGCGTTGCTTCTGGCGGGAGTGTTCTCCGCCGCTAAACTTCATCTTCCCTTCTCCAGGGAAGGCTCGAGGCTGATCCGCCCGCTCGGGATATTTTACCTTGTTGGCCTCTTCTACAGCGGCGTAAGCCCGTGTGATGGACTCTGCCTCCCGAAAGGTCTGAGGATTCTTGTGGGCCAGATGCTTGAAGAAGTCCCCGTAGGTAAGTTGATGTGGGAGAGATGCCACGACTGCTTCTCTTCCCGTCGGCTTGATACGTACTGAGCCAGGAAGAGATCCGTGAGGTCACGAAAACTACTGACAGTGCCTGAATGGAGATGATGGAACCAGATTCGGGCATCTTCCTTCAAGGTGAGTGGAAAGCTGCGGCACATTGCTGAGTCATCCTGCCCTTGTAGACTCAGATGGGTGATGAGGTGATCCAGGTGGTCAACCGAATCACTGCTCCCATCGTACGAGTCAAGGGATGGCATCTTGAACTTCGTGGGGAGCGGGCAGCTCAGGATCTCCTCTGTGAAAGGAGATTGATCCAAATCGATGGCGCGCTCCTCGTCCTCGAACACGCGGTTCCAGATTTTATCCACTCGTAGATCCACGCGAGTGGCGTTTGCTGATCATTTGGAAATAAGGTAAGCCCTCAACTCCAGCTTATCTTTGGAGGGTCCCACAACCGGATGGTAGCTACCTTCAGTAGATCAGGCAGTCCTGGAGGCTCGCTCCTAGACTGCGTTATTGTCTTCTGTCCGCGAGTATCGAGGATTTCTTCATTCTGGGCTTTCTCTCGGGGACGTGCTCCCGAAGTGTTCTTCTGGCCTATTTTTTCCAGGAACGTGGGGGGACGCTGGAGCCAAATTATTCTTGACTTTCTTGAGCCTTTTGGCCATCATCTTTTTTCCCTAGCCTCCTCTTTTGATGGCCGGTGCAGGAATGGATGCTGGAGGAGCCGCCTGCATTCTCTGCTTGTTTTGTGAGCAGAGTACCTGGAGCAGACGCGTGTTGGTCTACATCTTCTCAAGTAGTTGTTGAAAGTTGGGCGGTGGAACATCGCCCGTAGCCCCGTTGGCAACGGCACAAGCAGCGTGGTCCTGGTCGTGGTTGGCAGCATCTCTAGCGAAATCGCTAGCTTGGGCTATCGTGTTCACCATTACAGAATCAGAAGGTGAAGGGAGCATTGTGGAAGTTTGTGGTTGGCTTTTGTAAGCGCTTCTCACAGACGGCGTCAATGATGTGTACCTAGATCCAAACTTTGAACAGATTCGGATTCGTCTTGATGGTTGAACCAGTTCTATTCCCTGAGCGTGAATCCTGCATACCACTAAAAAGCACAGGAGGTTAGCGTATTGGCGGAAAGTTATCCCACCGAAAGTACTATGATGCTCAAGTCAGTAAATAGCCTTCGAAGATCGAATGGTAGCAAAAAATTGAGAATTGAGAGAGAAAGAGAATAAGAGTGTGTTTATCCATATAAAAGAGAGGTGAAAGCCGTCGTCTTAAATCTAGATGGTGGGAAGGCAGTGAACTGAAGTCAGAAGCGCATTGTTGCATTAGGAGTTTTTTGGAGCTCCAGCAGAGAGATGAGGATCGTTTTTCATTGTTTCATGTGTTTGCCAGAGTAATTGAAAGCGTATGCAATTTAGAGTATAACTGAAAGTGTGATTCAGAGCATAAAAGAGAGCGTTGACCATTATAGGCTTCTCAGCTTCTGGGCTCGTTCTATGAATGGGTCGTTAAAGTGTTGACCGTCCCTTTTGGGCTTCCGTTAACTTTCTCTGGGCCAACCCAGTATTGGTATACCCATCAGTTATTATATTATTATTATATAAAATTATTTATTTATAATATTATTATTTATAATTAATATTACAAATTATTATTAATATCTATTATTATAGATGGGTATACCAAAAATGGGCTGGCCCAAAAGGTCAACGAAAGTCCAATAAGGACGGTCGACACTTTGACGGCCTAGTTGCAGAACGGACCAAGAAAATGAAAAGCCCAGGACGGTCAACGTCGGCGTTGACCGTCCTTGCGGCCAACTTGCTCGCAGATGGTCAACTCAACGTTGACCATTCGTGTACGGCACGTTGGGTCCAAAGAGGCTTTTCTACAGTAATGGGCCTGATCCGTCTGTGCCCACGACTAATCAGACGGCCAACCACGGCTTCCCAGGCATCTTCCACGATCCCAATTGGCACCCAAAAACGACATTGATAAAATTGGCGCCCTTCACATAAGAAAGGCGCCAGATTTTCCCAATTCCTTGCCAATTGGGGCATTCCAACGGTAATATACTCATAAGGAAGGTGACCAGTTTGGAAAACTGTTGACGCCTCAGGAGGAAACTATCACGACCAGCTTGGCAACTAGCATCTGC
>JAOVVI020017320.1:0-10643 GCA_028571085.2 Nepenthes alata | reverse complement strand
CATAGATCAGTTGAGGGTAGTGTGTGATATTGATTATGGTAACTTTATTATTTAAGATTTAAAGTGCATGTTGTTTTAATTTCTTATTATTGAATTATAGTAATTAATATCACGGTTTCTTTAAGTTGATAATACGGTGCTTGAGTAGCGACAGATTGGTGCTTGAGCATCAGGTCAAGTTTTGAACAACAATGATGTTTCGTGACTTCTGTTCGATAATGGTAAAATATAATATATTTCATTTATTTATAGCATTAGAAGTAGGATTAATGAATTAGTAAGTTTTGGTCATAATTCGGCAAATCTTATGAGTTTGAGTGCAGGCGGGCGCTTAAATGTGCAGAGAACCTAAGTAAGTTTCAGTACGATTTTAGACTTGGCATCTAGTTGATATTGTGTATGAGTAGGATAGCTTAGTAAGCTGTGGTAGATCCAATGGGTTGATAGAAGTCAGATACATAGTATATCTATTGATCTTCCTTATTTTTTAAAATAGGACTATCGTATCCTCAAATTTAGTAGGTCTAATAAATTATCATATATGAAACAAAAAAAAAATTCAAATGTATCCGGATGTGACAAGCTCAAAATAAACACTTGAAGCCTTATTACACTTGAAGCATAAACACTTATTAAAAGCCTCATCACACCCATTTGAAAGAAGCCACCGCATAGCCACATAATAAAGAACTGAGTCTGAATTTGTATATCATAACAACTACGTATTAGGTCGGCAGCTCTAGGCCATCCCACAACATTGGCTATCAGTCCAGCTACATTTTAGGTTTGTAATTTTGGGCCATCCTATTTATAATATCAATTGCATTTTAAGCCTGTAACTCTCGGCCATCATACTTCGATCTGCTGGAGCCTCGGACCACTATGGACTACACATACACCAACCCACTAGGTCAGAAACCATGCCTATTATTCACACAACATATTGATATAAAATATATATGTATAACATATCAGATGCTGAAATAAATCAAAGATAGAACGAGAGAATACTTGCCTCAACTTTATTTCAAGTAGATTTACCAAAAAAGATACTCCAATGTACCTGAATCGCACACTTCTCTCTCCTCAGCTGCGTGTGCTCTTATCTCTCTCCTGTCGATGTACCTCTCGTACCTCTGCCTCTTCTCCCTTCTCTTCCTACATTACACTGCCTTCCGTGCAACCTACCGACACACTGCTTTTTCTCTTCTTCCTTCTCTCTTCTCTCTTTCTTTTCCTGCCCCGCCATTCCCCTGCCTTTTTCTCTCTGCCCTGCATGCTAATTCCCTTTCATCGACGGTGATTTTGGCTTGGACGATGGTGCCGGGTACAATGGTAGCAACTAGGTAACAATGACGGCAGCAACAATGGTGCATGCAAGCTGTGGACCACTCTTTATCTCTCCACCACATCTCGTTTATCCATTTTTCATGATTCAGCTAATTTCTCCCAAAATTAGTACATGCAAATACAAAATAGGTATCAACAAACAGAATGAAAGGATTTACTTGCCTTATTTCACAAATTTTCTCCTTCGGCGATGGTTCTTCTACTTGGCTCGCATGTGCCTCCCTTTCGTTCACCCGCTACATGAATCGGAGGGTAACTAGTTGAAAGGGCTTCATCAACTTTCATCTTTGGCGCTGATTCTTTCGGCGACAGCGGTCTGCAGCCTCTTTCGCCCTTCCCCCCTTTCTTTCTTTCCTTTTTTTCCTTCTTTTGCTTGGGCACCTCCTTAATAATAATAATAATATTATTATTATTATTATTATATATTTTTAATCCAATTTTATTCAAAATAAATCTGATAAAAATTTAAAATATTACAATGACGTCCTTCGTGCATAGCTTTAATCGTGTGAGTATGGTCCCTATCAGTACTGACACATCTATGGATTTGAGTTATAAGACGAATTAGAGAACCCCTTGATTTTACTCGGTGGGTTAAACTAAAATGGGTCTAATATTCATTACATCGAACCAGAATCATGCAAACCACAATTAACAAATAAAAGGTCAGAGGATTAGCAAGACTTACTTCCTTGTATATCCCTTGGTACTTAAATCAGAAAATCTTTCTTAGTTATATAGAAAGTGTGAGGTTTGCATTTTTTATTTATGATAATTATGGTTAAATAAGATGATATAATTAAAATTAATATCAAAGGATGTAAAAAATTAGGTTAAATAAGTCAAAAAAGAGGAATGGTTAAATCTAGGCAAAACGCGGGCTTGAATCTAGGTCAGACGCGGGCCTGAAGTAGGCTTCATGCAGGCTTGAAGCAAGCCTAATGTGGGATCGAGCCCAAAAAATAGAACCCTCGCGCTCGAAGCATGCTCGAGGTGCGCTCGAGCACGAATTCTAGTGGTGTCGTGGCCAAGGAGCGCCCGACTGGCGCTTGAGCGCAGTCCGGGTATTTAAAGCCCGTGCACTTAGCTTGTCATCATTTTTGCCAAAAGAGGAAAGAGTGGAGAGAGAGAGCGCGATGGTGACGAGAGAGAAGAGGAGATCAAAGCTTTTGGGTCCGTTTTTGGGGTGCAGCTAGTTAATAAACTTGTAGATTTGGTCGAGGCAAGTACACTCCTATTCTTTTTTTTGTTGTTACTCGTTTCCGTACCATTCCTTCTAGGTATTTTTGTTCAAATACCTATCCAAACTTAGATTTTGAAATATTTATATGTTAAATGTGCATATATGTTTATTTGACTTCTGATTTTGAAGTATATTTGTGAAAAACGTGAATATATATCGATTTCTCATCTGATTTTGAAGTTTAAGTGAAATGTCGTATTAAATTAAAAACCCTAACCTTGTGCATGCCATGATTTCAAGTATTATGACGTTTTATCACTTATAATTCGTATATGATGCTTCACATGTCTAGGTAACTATGCTAAGTCCTTTAAATATTTAAATTTTCTTCCCAAAACGCCTTGTATGTTAAGTATATGGACCGATATTATAAAAATTACATGTTTTGTATATTTTTGTGGAATTTCTTGATATTGTTTGAAATCTCGGACCTCAAATTTGAATTTTAGTTTATGAAAATTTGAAGGAATGTCATATTTAGACACATGTTTCATATTTTGTATGCTATTTTTTAGTATTGAAATTTTATTTTATATATGTAATTATGTCCAAAGCACTTGTATAATTGAAATTTGATAATTATGATCTATAATCTGTCTATATTTATACTACAAATTTATTAAATTATCTGTAAAGTTTATCATCTGTTTATGATAAAAAATCATCTGTTTTGTTAAGTTCAATTATTTTCTACTCATTTGTTTATTGTGAAAAAGTTTCTGTTAAATTTTAAGATTTAAGCCAACAAGAATATGACTTAAGTTTATATGAATATGAAAATATATATTTATATATTGTAATCTGGAGATCTATAATTTGTTATTTGTTATGGATATTTTCTCATTGAGTAAGAAAATCAAAGAACAAGACTAAGTAAATTCGTGTAGAATTTTTAACTAAATTATAAAAAAAAACTAAAAAATTTGACCAACGATTTTATTCAGAGGGCGATATTTTTCAGCATACCTTAGAATATTACTGTGGTAGATCGAGGAATGCCCTTGGGCCATGGGAAAACTTTTGGTGGCAATAAGAACTATATCGAGTTAAAGGTTTATTACTTATCACGGGATATTAAATTGCGTGGATAGTGCCTTAGATTGTGTAGAAGTATATACAATCCTTTCCTTATTTGGTCACTCAGTTAGTTGGTAAGGTCTACTGACCCTAATCCATAAAGAAAAAATAAGTTTCTGTATGTTTTGAAGGTTAATAAAATTAGAAATTAAATAAGAAAAATTAAATGTATCACGGTAATGTCATTCGATCATGTTTTATGCTTATATATGTATTATGATTTTATTTCATTCATCTGATTTTATTTTAAAGTATATTACATTTGTCCTTCTTTATATTTGTATATTGTTGAATATTTGGCTCACTTTTTTACTAATTTTTTACTAACCCTTCAGATGAGTTACATGAGCCTAAACCAGGCAATCAAGATCAATGGATCATGTGGACATAAAGAGCCTAAATTATTTTGATTATGGATGATTTATATTGTTCAGCATTTTTGAATAATGTTTATTGTATCTAGATGTTGTAATTTAGTTTAATTTCAATTCTGGATGACGGTTGTAAAGTAAATAGGTTGTGACCGATATTTAGAGGATTCAATTGGTGTATTATGGAGTCCAGTATTAGTTGTTGTGTCGTGATGGTCTTGGACAGATTTTTATGTGTAGGATTGTCGTTATGGTGTAGGAAAGTGGTTTTGTATTCTGCAAGAGTTCCATGTAATATGGCTTAACTGATGTTCGAAGTTTTTAGCTTCGTTTATATATAAGTCATGAATATTTTTACTTTCGTAGGTTATTGATATTGAATGTGGTTTCAATTTTAGCAGACATCTTTCTTTACTAGAGGTCTAACGTCGTATTTTTGGGTAGGTGTCAAAACCACAGATACTGTGGCATATTTTTGGATTATGTGTATATTATTTATTATTTATATTGAGGTCAGTTGAAATATCCCACATCCAATAAATATTTTTTATTTTAGTTATTTGGTTAATTATTTAGAATTAGAGGTAATGATGGGATTTAGACGCGATCTGTCACAGAAAGATGGGACGATGAGAAGATAATGCATAGATATATGTATAAGGGGATTGAGCATTTAATAGAAGGCTAGTGTGAGGTTTTGGTTTCTAGTTACTTATATAATTGTGATTAGTTTTTTGTAACTTATATAATTGTGATTAAAGAAGTTAATATAATTATAATTCGGGTCAAAGGATATGTGCCCTTTGGGCGCACCTGTCGGGTACTCGAAAGCCCTAGCCGGTGCTAAAAATAGAATGGGGTGTACTCACTGTGCATCCAAGTGCCCCAACAAGCGTGGATTCTAATAGCTCTATGCCCACCCCGCACTTGAGAGCTGGACTTTAATAAAAGTCGGCCACGGGCTGACTCCACTACATTCCAAGCAGTGGAGGAGAGAGAGAGGGCAAAAAACTGAGAGAAGGGAGAACAAAGAGAAAAGGAGAGAAGGCTCTGAGAAGTTATATTAGAAATGTTTAGACTAAGAATTTCAGTGTATTAGGCGAATGGAAGTATATTTTTAGCTCATTCTTTCATTTATTGCTTTTTATTCCAATATTTTTGAATATTATTATTCTAATATTTGTCTAAATTAGGATTTTGAAATAAAAGTATAAACATTTTGTATATTTATTGGTATACCATGATTTTATAGTAATATTTATAAAAAAATCTCTCTTTAATTATCCGTATCATAATTATGTGTTTTATCTCCAAATTCTTTTCATGTTTAGATATATAAAAATAATTTTTACATATTTTTTCTCCGTAGATTTTAATTTTAAATTACTACATGTTATCTGTATATAGTAAAATATATTGTATATTTAATTATATGCTATATGCATAGAAATTTTGTATTGAAATTCTTAAATTTTATCCTGCTTGTTTTACTGTCAAATTTCATGTTATGGAATTATTATGATAAAAATGTATCAGATATTATGAAAAAGAAAAAGAAAGGGGCTCTATAATTCTGTTAAGAAAATATAAATAGTTATCTAAAAGAATGTGAACTAAGAATTAAGAAATAAAGTGTAAAATTTTTTTCAAGTGAAGAAATTAAAAAATTAGACCAAAAAATTATTAAGATGATAATATTTCTTGACATACCTTAGGATATGATAGTAGTAATTGAAAAAATTGCCCTTTCTATGGGAGAATTAGGACAGCTTACGGCCCCAACTACAGGGTGAAAGGTATATACGGCCTACCTCTTATTGAATAAAGGTTTATGGCCTTCGTGTGGAGTGAACACAATCCTCTTCCTCGATTATCCACTCTGCTAGATGATAAGGGCTACTAATTCTGATTCCTAAAGATAAATAAGTTTTCAATGTGTTTGACAGTTAAAAAGAACAAGATAATGAAGAAAATATTTTCTACCTAGGTTTTATGATTAGTTGATGTATTATGACTCCTATTCCTTCTGATGATATGCTTTATGTAATATGTGCATATTTTGGTTCACTTCTTTGTTGTTTTTACTAGCCTTTAGATAAATTTTATGAGCTAATGCCAGATGAAGTGGAATGAAGATTTCGAATTTTGTTTTTTATGCTTAGGAAGAAGGATTTTGTTGTTCTAATTTTTATGTATTGAATATTTGTAAAACTTTTGAAGTATAAAATGATGTTTTAAATTTTGATGATATTAGTGTAGTATTACTTCGCAAATTGTTATGGATATGATGTATACTTTTGTAGGAATCTGTTGAAAATATTTTTTATTGATAATTTTTAACAGGTATCTTTTTTTAACAAGATCCGACGTCGTTCTCCAACAGGACGGTATTGGAGCCGTTAATGACGTGGCGATTGTGTGGATTCTATGTAGGTATATGTTTATATATATGTGTGTGTATCATTAATTAATTGAGATAATAAGTGAATGACAAAAATGAGGACGCGAGACGTGATAAGAGGTATTAGAGATATGTTTAAGAAGATGCCTTAGGTTGAACAATCCTGATGCAGAAGCTTAGGTTTGGTTTAGAATCATTTAAGTTAGGATTAGTTTGTTCTAATTGAATCTTAAGTTGTTAAATCCTGATTGCAGCCCTAGATTGACTATCTATTAAATTATTGGCTGTAATGTAGTGATCTAACTTGAGTGATAATGTTTTTGCCAATAGGATTTAAGAAATGGTTGATTGAAGGAAAAGGAATACTTACACTGATACATATCCAGACCGAGAGGAAGAGTATTTGAACCTATTAGGAAGAATGACTGGCGTTATTGAATCAATGGAATAGCGTAATTTGGCACCAGTTCCAACTCTAGCCCCAACAAACCCCGAAAACACAGTTTACGATTGATTTACCAAAGAACGGGTACCTGAATTTATGGGGGATCTAGATTCGACAAAGGTAGATACGTGGATTCGGAGGCTTAAAATAGTCTTCACTGTCATTCATTGTCCCAAGGAGGACGAGGTAACCTTTCCTTCCTACAGACTGAAAGGAAAAGTTGATCACTATTGGCATGCAAAAGAGAGCTATGGGAGTGCCAGAGATTGAGATTACATGGGAGATGTTCGAGGATGCATTTAGTGGATAAATATTTTTCTATAAGTCTTCAGGAGTAAAAAGAAGAAGAATTTGCACGATTCAGGCAAGGGAGCCGATCGGTAGCAGAGTACGATGTGAAGTTTACCGAATTGTCCTACTCTGTTTCTTACCTAGTCGAGGATGAAGTCAGGAAAGTCAAGAAGTTTTAACAAGGTTTAAGGGATGAAATCAGAAAGGAGTTAGTGACTTTAAAGTTGTGAATTTATAGAGATGTGTTAGATTAGACACTCTTGTTCGAGAAGGAGCTCAAGAAAGAAGAATACTTTAAGAAAAGGATTGCAAACCATGGATATTTGGGAGCGAGCTCAAGTTTGGGAGCAAGAGGATCCAACAAGAAAGTTAAGGTGGTGGACAAAGGGAAAATAGTACTGCAATCCATACAGTAACAAGCGCACAAGCAGCAACACTTGCTTGTTCTCATTGTGGGAAATTGCATCCAAGGAACCCTTGTCTTAAATAGACGGGAGGCTATTTCAAATGTGGTCAACAAGGTTACCTGATTAGGAACTGCCCCTATGCTAGGATGCTTGCGGCAGAAGCCTACTGTTTTGGGTAAGGCATTTGCAGTTACAATGCAGAATACGGAGGCATTACTGAATATTATGGAAGGTACTATTTTTCTTCGTGATATTCTAACTCTTATGTTATTTGATTTAGGATCTACGCATTTGTTCATTTCTCCTAAATTCATGTGTCATTTACCATCTCCCTTGAGGATCTTAGACTTTTCTTTGATGATATCAACACATACGGGATCATCGGTAATCACAGATATTATATATCCGAGGTGTGTAGTTCGGGTGGGTGGATTACAGTTAGTTATACATTTGATTTTGTTAAAGATGTACAATTTTGATGTGATTTCGGGTATGAATTGGTAAGCAAATTATCATGTCAGTATTGATTATTTTTACAAAAGGATTTATTTTGTTATTCCAGGTGTGAGCCATTTCACATTCAAGGAGTAAGATGGAAGGAGATGCACGCTTTGATTTCTGCTTTACATGTCTGACACTTGATTCGAAATAGATGCCCAACTTATTTAGCCTATACCAGCACAATTGGAAGTCATGATCTGTAGGCGAAGGATATTCCGGTGGTTAATAAATTTGAGGATGTTTTTCCTGAAGATTTACCTGGCTTACTACCGTAATGGGAGATTGAATTTGAAATTGAAGTTATTCCTAGTTCAGCCCTAATTCTGAAGACATCATATAGAATGACACCAGTAGAATTGAAAAAATTAAAGCAATCATTATAGGAACTATTAGAGATGGAATTTATTGGATTGAGTATTTCTCCTCGGGGTGCCCCGGTTTATTTGTAAAGAAGAAAGATAGATCATTGAGGTTGTATATTAATTACCGGGAGCTAAATAAAAACACCATCAATAATAAGTACCAGTTGCCAAGGATTGATGACTTATTTGATCAATTACAAGGGGCTCAGGTGTTCTCTTAAAATTGACCTTTATTTGGGATACTACCAATTAAGGATTAAGAATGAAGATGTAGCGAAGACTGTGTTCCGAACAGGATATAGTCACTACAAATTTTTAGTTATATAATTTGAATTGACTAACGCTTCTGCCGCTTTCATGGATTAGATGAATCGGGTATTTTAGTCCTAATTTGATTAATTTATAGTGATATTTATTGATGATACATTGATTTACTTGAGGAGTTACGATGATCACGAGGCACATTTGAGGACTCTGCTTCAGACATTACGGGAACAAAAATTATATGCTAAATTAAAAAGGTGTGAGATTTGGCTCGATGAGGTAGCATTCTTGGGGCATATTATATCAAAGGGTGGCATCTCTATGGATTCCAAAAAGATCAAAGCTGTTGTTAATTGGAATTGCCCTACTACGGTAATTGAAATTCGGAGTTTCCTTGAGAGGTAGGATATTATCAGAGATTTGTAAAAATGTTTCAAGAATTTCCATGCCGCTAACTTAATTGATGAAGAAGGAATTTAAATTTCTTTGGACTGAAGAATGAGAACAAAGTTTCTATGAATTAAAGAATTGATTGACCACTGCGCCAATTTTGACAATTCCTTAAGGATATGGTGGATTTGTAGTGTATTGTGATACTTTTAAAACTTGATTAGGCTGTATCCTAATGCAATATGGAAAGGTGATAGCATATGGGTCAAGGCAAATAAAGGTCCATGAAAAGAACTATTTAACCCATGATTTGGAATTAACAATAGTAATTTTTGCATTAAAAATTTAGAGATATTATTTATATGGTAAAACATTCCTAGTATATTTGGATTATAAGAGTTTAAAGTACTTATTCTCACAGAATGAGCTGAAAATGAGATAGAGAAGGTGGATGGACTTCCTGAAGGACTATTGTTGTGAAATTCAATATCAACCAAAAAAGTCAATGTGGTGGCTAATACCTTAAGTTGCCAATGTGTTATGTGGAAAAATTGAGGATTAAAGAGATGAAGATGCTTGGATGTATAAAGCAATGTAATATTCAGAGCTACGTTTAAGGCAACCAGATGATTTTATCGTATTTTCAAATCCAACCGGAAATACTGAAGAAAATCAAAGATGGTTACATGAAAGACCCATTTCTAGCGGATATTGTTGGAGATTTGAGCCAGAACTCCAGGGTTGATTTTAATGTCTGCGCTGATGGAGTCTTGAGATTTTAGGATAGGTTATGTGTACCGGATGACAAGGAGTTAAATGAGGAAATTATGGAAGAAGCTTATCAACCAAAATATACTATTCATCTGGTGATCAACAAAATGTACCAAGACAGCTAAAGGCCGAATGAAAGAAGCCATCAAGTCTATTATAGTCGTTGCCTATCCCTAACTGGAAATGGGAGGACATAATGATGGTTTTAATGATGAGATTACCGAAGACTTCGAAAAATCATAATGCAATTTGGGTAATCATTGATCGATTGATGAAATCAGTACACTTTCTAGCTACTCGGACGACTTATTTGAGGGATCGATTAGCTTGGATATATATTGATGAGGTAATTAGATTGCACAGTGTGCCAGCATCTATCGTATCAGATCAAGATTCACCGTTTGTTTCCAAATTTTAGGAAAGCCTACATCGTGAATTGGGAATATAATTAAAATTTAGTTCAACTTATAACCCACAAACCAATGGACAATTAGAACAGACCATCCAAATTTTAGAGGACATGTTAAGAGTTTCAATATCTGAGATGAAGAGCAATTGGGACGACCATTTGGCATTGGCGGATATCACCTATAACAATAGTTATTAAGTGAGCATCGGGATGGCGCCATTTAAAGCCTTATATGGGAGAAAATGTAGATCTCCAATCCATTGGGAAGAAACCAGTGATATACGACTTTTGAAACTAGATATTATTAGAGAGAGGTTCGAGAAAGTCAAGTTGATTAATGAGAATTTGAAGGTAGCTTAAA
>JAOVVI020017319.1:0-10643 GCA_028571085.2 Nepenthes alata | reverse complement strand
ACCGCCTGAGCAGTTGCCCGCCAGACCAGTTAAGTTCTAAGTTAATTAGAACTTCTTCACGGGAGTGATCCCCAACATGTTCCACCTTCGTCTTCCTCTTCTCCACTTTCGTTTGATCTGTTTTCCTTTCACATGCAGCTTCTGGAAAAGGGTCGATTAGTTTTGGCATGTTGTAATTGGTCGTATTTTATATTATGCAATAGGCTGAAATTGGGACTACCAGGTTACATGGCAACATTTTCACGACTGCGTCAAGGCTCCTCCCCTATTGGTGTTCCTCTCATCGTTTTGGTTTTCTTCATCCTCGTCTTTTCTTTCTTTTTCTTTTGGCATCAGGGAAGGGGGGTGGTGATCATCGATGATACCAATCTGAGTTCTTTTGAAACGAGGAAGAAGACGGATATTTCTCCTTTTACATGGCCAGATCATTAATAAAGCAAATAATTTATGCAAATTCCTAAATCCATAAAGTATACACAGTGGAGACGTGAGATTAGAATCCATCTTCAGTGACATGCGCAATCGCCCACCCCCTCTGCCCCTCCAAGCATCACGACCGCCACCACGAGCAGGAGGCGGTGATGGGGATAAAGACGCTAATTAAGACAGGAAATCGATATCCATAGCTTGCAGAATAGCTGACTAAAACAATGATCATGCCACAGAATCGAACCGTAATAGGCAATTTTATAAGATAAACGGAGGTCAAATAGCAAATTCAACACAGAGAGCAACTTCAGAACAAGACCCTCATGCTTGGTTAATTCTCAAATTGATACGATTTGCAGCAACTATTCCAATTTTAGAAACCCTAAAATTTTTCATTAGAAAACTCCAATTCACGGGGCAGGATTGAGCAAATTCATCAAACAATAGCACAGAACTAGAAAAAGTTGTAGAGTCGGAGAGAAGGGCCCATAAATTTTTGCGATAAATCAATAAAACCCAGCGATCAAATGGCATGCAAAGAGGAAGGTTATCGGCATCATTTTAGAATCATCAGAACCACAGATCTCAAAGACTAAAAAACCTGAGCTAATGAATGCAATAAATACACAAACCAAAAACCACCATCACGATAAAAGCTGAAGCTTGGGAGATTCAAACATGGCAATGGAAGAGACGAAGATCTGATAAACAGCCCTTTCTTCTCTGTTTCTCTCTCTTCAAACTCCGAGCTGCTGTTTGTCCTTCTAGTTTTCTTTCACCCAACCGTTAATGTCGAAGTGGGTGCTAAAATGAACGAACGATTTGGGGTTTTCAGCGGATTTCTGGGAAACTTGAGAGAGGAGGAATCCCTGAGACCATATTTTTTTCTTCCAATCAAAATATTTAAAAGATAGGAAAAAAAAAGAAGAAGAAGAATTTTAAGAATCAATAATATTAGGAGATATTTTTGAATTTTTTTTTATCTATATATAAAAATATGTTATGAAAATTATACATATAATATTTATTCGTATCACAGTGATTATTATAAGACAGTAATTAATTTTTCATATAAACATATCAATATTTATTTTGTTGTAGCAATCGGAAACTCAGGCTGTCTATGTTTCATTGTGATGTCTGATGGATGTTCTTAAACCCTGATTCTTCCCGCTGTTTGGGTTTCTCTCTCATTCTTGGTTCCCTTTCTCATCCAAAACATCTCTCTTTCTCTCTCACTCTGTCTGCCATATCTGCTGCTTCCTGCTGCGGAGTTCATCTCTCTCTCTCTTTCTCTATCTAGTGTGAAATGTGTAGGGATGCAGAAGATTTTCCGTCGAAGCTCGATCGGACCTGTACTCCTCTGCCCTCGGGTTAACTCCTCCCTCTTTCTCTTCCCCCAAGATCTCAAAACCAACCGCAACTTGGTCTCTCTACCCTCCCAGACCACGAAAGGTTTCAACGAAAACATCAGCTCTATTTCTTTAGGGTTTAAGCAGGACCGCAGCGGGAAAACCCTTTTCCATCTAAAAGCCTCAGAAGAAGAACTGATGCCGGCGACGACGGTCACATCTTTCCGACTCCAGCTTCATACCGGCTGCGTCGCTCCCGATTCTCTTCCCTCCCCAAAGCACACCACAATTTGTGACCGCCTTGCCTTTGGAAGCTGCCGTATTTGTCGATGCTCCACTGTGGATAGGGCGAACTACTACAGACCGTGGGTTGTTCTTAAAGCAGTACGAAGTGCGTCCCGCTCCGCTTGGCTGCACACCGCCGCCGGCGACGGCTCTGTGTCAGCTGTCGAGCGTCTGTGGGATCCGGAGGAAGATAATGGGAAGGAGGATGTTTTAGAGGAAGGAAAGAGTGTTTATTCAGAGGAGAAGCCTGTCAAAGTGAGTAGGAGGCAGAGGAGTTCTGCTAATGGGGTTTCTGCGTTGCCGGGAAATCCCGATTTGTTGACGGTTCCCGGGGTGGGGCCAAGGAATTTGAGGAAGCTGGTGGATAATGGCATTGCTGGTCTTGCTGAGCTGAAACAGCTGTACAAAGATAAGGTGCTCATATCATTGATTAAATCTTAGATTTTTTTTTTTCGTCATCGAGGTTTCAACTTGCTATTAATAATGATGTCTTATATATTCAACTCATCTCTTTTTTTGGGGTCATACATTGTTGGTTCTGTATAGTCAGATAACAAGCTGCTGGTGGAGAATTCCTGGTTATAACGTGAATGAAGAGCTAGTGATATGTGTAATTATTCTCGTTAGATTATCTATGTTAATTTCAGCATGGTTTGTATTGTTGAGTATCAGATTCAAGTTGCCCCTGCTCAATTTGGGGCTGCCACTTTGTCTTCTGTTACGCTAATATACTCCCGATTTGTTGTTAGTCTTTGTTACTTTGTTCAGAATTTTCAATAACATTATCCTGCTTAGTGTTTGATAAACTCATGCTTGAATGGCACCTAAGTCTTCATTTAGAACCTGACTGCATGCTGGCTCGTGTTTCACACTTGAGAACATATCTTTATGTGCGCCTTTTTTGCTTGGGCTTTTACTCTGTTCTTGTAGTTTCTCGGTGAATCAAGTCAGAAGATGGTTGAGTTTCTACAGAGCTCGGTAGGAATCATTCACCGAAACCATGCTGAAAGTATAACTACTTTCATCAAACACCGTGTCGATGAGGAATTGAAGGAGGATGGTTTCAGCTCAGCTGCTAAGCCACAGAATAAAAGACTCACTTTTTGTGTTGAAGGAAACATCAGTGTTGGAAAAACGACTTTTTTACAGAGAATAGCAAATGAAACCCTCGAGCTTCGTGATCTGGTTGAAATTGTTCCTGAACCGATTGATAAATGGCAAGATGTTGGACCTGATCACTTCAACATTTTGGATGCTTTTTACGCAGAACCAGAAAGGTATGCATATACCTTTCAGAATTATGTTTTTGTTACAAGAGTTATGCAAGAAAGGGAGTCATCCGGTGGAATCAAGCCCCTCAGGCTGATGGAGAGAAGTGTTTTCACTGACCGGATGGTACGAATCTATCTTTTCTTGACTTCCCATATATGCTTGAAGTTCTCTTTCATTAGTTGTGCTGAAAAAGGAATAAGACTATCAACTGTTTATTTTTCCTCTTCTTTCCGTGGCCTCTTAGAGAAATGAAAATTCTGTTTAATCCATTTTCTCAGTTTGATTCCTCCAAATAAAGATATCATTAGGTTCCATTTATGTGGTGGGAGCGGAAATGAAGGAGCCTGATGGAAAGAAAGATAACTATCCATTCCGATTCCTCCATTCCTTTTTATTTTTATATAATTTTTTGTGTTATCATTCAATGGATCAAGCAAAGTGTTGATTTTTCTTTTCAAGTTAAGGTCTTCTTGGAAAGAACAATGAGTTATCCGAGTAGCTCAAGATCTGAGCGACTTTGTTCAATCACTTTCGCACTCTTTAGTCTGCCAGGAGCCTTATCAATTCAGTGTACGTAGTGCAACTGATAGAGGTTGGAAATTGGATATCAGTTAATTTGTGATTCAATCTATTTCTTACGCCCTATTCTTTATGGCGTAAGTGGTGAATTTCAAACCAAAATGTAGTTACCCAGCTGCATAACATACTAAGATATGATGTGATAATGAAAAGAGTGGCCAAGGGGCCTAATACTTCACTCAGCCACCACAGTACTATCTCCTTTGGATACGGATTCAGATACTCTTTGTGGCACATGCTTGCTGGTTACCGCTTTAGCGACTATAACTTTCTATTGAAGCAATTTTATTAATTATTGGCCTGCTAAAAGCGTCCGGAGAGCAACTGATATCATGAGAAGAGATCATTTGTTCCTAGAATATTTTGATTTGAGCAAACAAACACAACCTTTATCGTTCCTTCCCCAATGTTTGTAATGAATACTGTGTATGTTAAAATATTTCTTTTGTGTGGGAGTTACAAGGCTTACGGGTAGTTTTCTGGTCTCGTGGTTGCTCCTTTAAGGTTTTTGTACGTGCTGTTCATGAAGCAAAGTGGATGAATGAGATGGAAATCAGCATCTATAACTCATGGTTTGATCCGGTTGTTTCATCTTTGCCTGGGCTTATTCCCGATGGCTTCATTTATCTTAGAGCAAGCCCTGACACATGCCACAAGAGAATGATGCTTCGAAAGAGAGCAGAAGAAGGTGGGGTAACCTTAGATTATCTCCATGATTTGCATGAAAAGCATGAGAGCTGGCTTTTCCCCTGCCAGGGCGGAAATCATGGGTTTCTCTCGGTTAGTAACATATCCGTCTTCATGGATGGATGTTTGCATCCTGAGATAAGAGATCGGGTTTTCTTCTTGGAGGGTCCCCGTATGCATTCGAGCATTCAAAAGGTAACTTTCCTTCTTTCCTCCAAAGTTCTCTGAGAATTTATTTCTTCCTCCAGGCTTTTTCACTGAGTTTCTGTCATTTGCACAGGTTCCTGCATTGGTCCTAGACTGTGAACCCAATATTGATTTCAACAAAGATATCGAAGCAAAGCGGCAGTAAGTTCCCTTTTTTTTATAGCCTTGAGCTTTCCTTACTCCGGATTCGAGACTTACAAAACCACCGCTAACAAATATGCAGCGAATTGTCTGTGTAAAGTGCCCAAAATTCTGTGTTACATGTTGAAATTGCTTTCCTACCATGGCTTCTCCTTCCCTTGGTTCAGATAATACACACCATGGATGAGAGAATCTATATCAATATTGTGGCTATATAGATATTTGTAATATCAGGCGATAATATTGATATTGGGCATATTAGATGTAAATTTTTTTCCTAGTGAAGACCAAAAGAATTGGGGAAAATATGGACACCGGCCAAAAGTCTAGCCAGAGATGGCTTTTTGTGTATGCAGATATACTTTATCCAATATTTTATTCACTGTCTTAAGCTCAAATGATAGGAGTACGGTTCTACTCGAACCTCCTAAAAGAAAAAGAGAGATCAACATATTTGATACTCAACCTTTCTCAAGAAAAGGGAGACCAATCCTCCTTCCTGATAACCATCCTCCTCAGTGCACATAAAAAATTGAAATTGAGAAGAGAAGTGGATCCGAAGTAAATTAAGAAGAGCTCCTCTTTTGTGACATTTATACAACTCTTTTACATATACAGAGAATTTTTTTATTAATAAAAGAAAATCAAAATGGGCCCACCCTGTTTACCCATGCATGGAAAGATTATTGTAAAAGAGTTGTATATTTGTGTACTATTTTTTGATTAAGAATGTCCAAATATGTATGTGCATGCTGATTTTCGATGCATTAATGTGTGGAAATTTTATTATCTGAAGCTATGCCCGCCAAGTTGCCGAGTTTTTCGAATTCGTGAAGCGAAATAAAGAGGACCCGCCTCCAAAAGCTGGTGGAGACGCCGGAAAGAACACTCAGCCAAAGGTTCTCCTGCCCCAAAATCATGGCTTATGGGTTCATAAGGGCAAAGAATTTTCTAAGGCAGCTCTGCAGTCATGTTGAGTTTGGAAGGGCAATGTCCTCTGTCTCTGCCTAGAGGTACTTGTTAGTGTTAGATACGGATTTGTTTAGGAATTTTGTTTTTTGTAGGAGTGTGATCTTACTCCTTTAAGTTGTAGTTTAAACTTCAAACTGTGAGGATTCAATTCTGCTGGATTGTTAAAACTCATCTTATAATCCTGGCCGTTTAAGTAATTAGAATGGGATCCTTATTGTTTGGAAGTGTAGGAAAACCCTAAAAATGGAAGGACTAATTTTTACTTGTAAAGGGTGTTTCTTACCTCTCAAATTGGATAATTAGTTGCTTGTAATTTTGTAAGGTGTGGATCAAAGTTGAATGGACATGATGTTCTGCTCTATGTTGAGCCTGGTTTGTGCTTGGTTTTCTCATTAATTTTTTTTAAACAATACTATATGTTTACTGATATTGTTTTAAATTTTTTATTTTTTTTGACATTTATTGTGTATAACAAAATTTAGATTATCAAATATTTCGATTGATGGCGGCGATCTTTCCTCTAGTGGGCATACTTTTGAATATTAATTGTTATGGAGTAGATTTGATCAAAATCATGGTTAATGGAACCAAAACAGAATATGCCAAATTTTTTTATTTTTTGGTAAATAATTGAATTTTATTGATGAAAAAGAAAAAAAATATAGCATTATTGTTCAAATTTTGAAGGTAAAGCCCACAATGGACATGGTCAAAGACGCTAGGGGAAGCCCAAGTCACTATGAATCAGATCATGGCTGTTTTTTTTTTTTGAACCACAGAGGAGGTTTTCCAAAAATCGTTTAGCAGGATAACGACAGCAAACCAGCTCTCAAAATCGCCACATTTTCAAACCGGCAAGACATTCCAAACTAGTCGACGCCCACCAAATTCCGAGCAGAGACGTCACGAGTCTGAAACGTATCAACAAAGTCATCAACCGTGACAGCAGGTTAAAACACATCAAGGCCAAGCTCCAGCAAGATGATGAAGACCAAACCAAGACTCCGATGAAATCAACCAACAAGCGAATTGTCAAGTCGACAAAACGTCATGAAACTACAGAATGGCCACCAGGCAGCTTTAAAGTACATTGGCCAAGAGCAACTGATCCAGTCCAAATCATCAGATGTCTAATCGTCAAAAAATAAGCATTTTTGGGATGTCATAACAACCAAATGTGGTTGAAATGAGGGAGAACAGATAGATTTTTTTTTTTTTTTTTTTGGAAAGGGAGTATCCCCATACTAAACAACAGCAAAGACAATCTTACCAACATGACCCAACGGACCACCACATCAAAGAGGTTCAACAAAAGGGGCAGAGACACGGAGAGAGATACTCCCTAGTTGGCTATCATAGCGGCCTTAGACCCACTTGGCCAAGTAATATGATTGGATCAAAGATAACAACATAAGCTTTTTTTTTTTTTTTACTGAGAGACAAGATAGAAATGAAACAAAAATAAAAAGCAAATGAGGAAAGATACAAATAAGAATTTTTTTTTTTTTTTAGAGAGGAGGGGTGAACAAAAATAAAAAGCAAAAGCAAAGGAGGGGGGGGGATACAAATAAGGATTTTTCTCTCTCCAGGAATGCTAAAAATGATTTTTTTTTTTTTTTTTTTTGGGAGAGAGACAAAACAGGGGTGAACAAAAATAAAAAACAAAAGCAAATGAGGAGGAATATAAATAAGGATCTTTCTCTCTAGGAATACTACAAAGGGCAAAATATAATAGAAAAGAAAATAAAAATAAAAATGGTAGCAAAATTATTATTATTATCATTATTTTTTGATGAGATACGCTACTAATGGTGGAATATGCCAAATTATGTTAAAATAAAATAATTCTTAGGCCCGAATATAATTGATAAAAAATATAATGTAACAAAACGTATATGAATTTATATTTATCTGACATGTATTTATTTTTCATTTTGATTTTGATGGATTAAACATAGGGTAGTCCTAATTCCCACCAAATAAACATATGAAAACCCTACACTTTCTAGATCAAATAATGCTTTAGAACTTTAACATAATGCTACAATAAAAGCTTGGATCAAAAATTATTTAAGTAAAATCATTTAGTATTAATATGAATCTCATCTCCTTACAATCTGTCTATAATTTTATCGATATGTAGGACCCATTTGATTTATTATTATTTTTTTAAAAAAAAATTAAAAAATAATAAAAAAAATTACATATAAATCTTTTGAAAGTTTTTTTCAAGGCCATTATACATGAAATTTCTATCTAAAACTTGCTCAATATATGACCCCAAATCCGGTCCTGGGTTGCAAACCCAAGACTAAGACCCATCATCTGACCCAGAACTTGCTCGATATATGACCCGAAATCCAGTCTTGGGTTGCAAACCCAAGACTAGGACCCATCATCTGACCTAGAATTGTGTCAAGAGTTTTTCACCACAATTGGATCTATCTCACAAACAAATTCAAACCAAAAATAGACAACGCTAATCGATAGACCGTTCGAAAGGGAGACAAAAATTTAAAAGTGAGAAGCCCCAATGGGTCGACGTAAAATAAAAGGATACATTAAAATTTAAAAAGCATGGCCATAGACACAAACACCGACACTAGTATTTTTCTAAAATTTGTGGCCATTAATAAAAATTAAAGTATATTTATAATATGATAATATAATTGACTAATAGAATTACTTAAAAGAATAATTATTAATAAAAATATATATATTTCTTTCATCATCCAAAAATATCACAAGAACCAATATGAAGGTAAACCAATATATATAATATATACTATAATATATCTCACATAATATATACAATTTCTTCTGAGGGATCGGCCGAGGAATGGTCTTCATGTGACATGGGTTGTTTAGAGGACCGCTCCACTTTCTTGCCGCGTTTATACCGAGTACAAGCGGGAAGGAAACAAAAGCCCAAATCACGGGAACGACAACCATTGTCCCAATGAGAATAGAAGCAAGAGATCAATAGAATATAGCAATCGTGGTCAAAATGAACCCGATTCAAAAGCACATAAATGGGAAAAAGTGAAACCGAGAGGGTCATAGTCTTTATCCAGTTTTTACCCGACAAGATAAATGGGAAAAAGCACGGTCATGTGTCATGTACATTATTCATGAAGCGACTGCAAGCTAACCATGGATGAATACAATAGCATCAGTATCATAAGTCGTAATCATATTGATATTGAACATATTGAACAATACGTATTGGTATCGAATTTATCGAAAGAAAAAAAATTCTGAGAATCGTAAATCAAAAGACTACATCGGTTAATATAGTACCAATACGTCAACATATCGTGATATTACAGTAACATAAGAAAATATCGATATCATAGAGAGCCTGATACCGATGCATATCGACCGATGTCTAAATAATAAACAAGACACGGGGAAGCAAAATAGCATCCGACCAACACCACCACCACCACCCACAACCCCTAAAAGAAAAAAGGGTATCCCACAGTGGGGTCCAAGGAAAGTCCGATGTCCATAGGTAAAAATACCAGTCTTGGTCACACAGGACACCATTTTTTACAGAACAAAATAAATTGAAGGTGGAGGAAAGCTGACTGATATATTAGCCGATATATCGCCGACGTAGCAATGTGTTGCATCTTATTGCGGTATTTGAGGCCAACAAATTCGTGTGAAGTCTAAAGAAATGAAATAATAAAAGAAAGGGGCTGTTTCAATTTTATTTTTATCGAATTTAAATATCATAATAATAGATATAAGCATGATTTAATGGTCCTTCTAAATTTTGAGGTTCCCTATAAATTCAACTGTCAGGATTAAAAGTTAAACAGATAAATTATAGATATTAAATAATTATTTAAATTACTTGATATAATTTTTATTATTTATCCATTTAATTTTTAATCTTGACTGTTGGGTTAACCAAGAGCCTAAGCATTTGAGAGATCCTTAATAGCTCTCAATCAAAGCATAAGAACTCATTTGACATCCATTGATGGTGTAGCTTGAGCTGTACGAAATTCTAACTGCAGTCTTCCATTTAACATGCCGGGACACCCCGACTGTCGCCGAGATGACGGCAAGGAGAACTAGGGTTGCAAGCTGAGCACCAGTACCGACAAGGGCTGAAAGTAGAATCAAATTCCAGGAGGGTCGAAAGACAATGCCGCGGACAAGTTCCCAACCAGATTCTTCACTAACATCTCTTTCCCGATGATTAGAATTTGAGTTCAGTAAGTTTTTTTCTTTTTCTAAAAAAAAAAACCCTAACAGATCTAAGCAGGCAGCTGAGTAGATAACAACAGAGTCAAAGGTATTGCCAGAGACTCCAAATCATCATCTTCCCGAGCATATTAAGCATAGTCATTTCTCTGAGTGTCCGCATTAATATCATAGAAACCAGACAGGTCAAGAAGATCACCATCATGAATGAATTGAAAATGGAGAACCAATGGATCTGCAATTTTTATTTTAAAATTTTTCCTGTGAATCCTTGCCGGATTAGGGATTTGACATGCCAGTAAACCATAAATCTGTAAGCCATTCTCTGAAAAGATATCTAAACACATTCAAACCATTTTGATGCGTACCTGGATCCGACTTCGAACAGATTCGGATTCTTCTGGGCTGACCCGATCCGGCTCCACTCGCTGAGTGCGGGTCCTGCACACCACTAAAAAGAACAAGAGGTCAGCGTTAACGGCGGGAGGTAGTCCCACCGAT
>JAOVVI020017318.1:0-10643 GCA_028571085.2 Nepenthes alata | reverse complement strand
TTTTGGTTCGCAGTTCTGAGAGTTTGGTTGCAGAGTGCTCGTTTGTCAGAACACTTGTCTTTTTCTCAGTTTTTGGTTGAAGGCGCCAAAGTGAGCATGAATGAATGCCTCTCCCTAGAATGATGGTTCTAGGGTTTATTTAATCGCTGAGAGGGTGATCATCCTTCTTTGGAAGGCGCGATCCCCCCTGTCCACCTTGGCTGGCCTGCCTTCTGGGGCGGATGCCAATTGCCAAGGTGGGTGTGATTGTTTCCTTGTTAGACGGCCAACAGCTTTCCAAACTAATCCCATTCCTTTTCAGTATATGGCCGTTGGAGTACCTTGGCGGGCAAGGAATTGGGAAGATCTGGCGCCTTCCTTATTTGAAGGGCATCAATCTTGTCAATATCCTTTCTGGTGTAAATTGAGATCGTGGAAGACGCTTGGAAAGCTGTGGTTGGCCGTCGGATGAGTCGTGGGCCCAAACGGAGCAGGCCCATTACTGTAGAAAGGCGTCTATGGGCCCAACGTGTAGAGTGCGGACGGTCAACGCCTGAGTTGACCGTCTGCGTGTTGGCCGCTTTCGTGGAGAACGAAGGGAGAGTAGCTAGCGATCAACTGAGGGGCTGTGGGTCAGAATGAAATAGGCTCATCACTGTAGAAAAGCCTCTAAAGGCCCAATCGAGTTGCGCATGGGCGGTCAATATTGAGTTGACCGTCTGCGAGCAAGTTAGCTGCCAAGACGGTCAACGCCAACGTTGACCGTCATGAGCTTTCTAGTTTCTGGGCCCGTCTTCTCACTAGGCCGTCAAAAATGTTGACTGGCCTTCTTGGGCTTCCGTTGACATTTCTTTGGGCCAGCCCATTATTGGTGTACTCATCAAAAATAGTAAATTACAATGAACTTTTAAATAAATTAAAATTTTAATTACATGTAAAAAAACAGTGTCATAAAAAATGCCTAAAATAGAGCTAATATATATATATATTTGTATGTGTATGTACGCATATTTTAAATTTGTTTAATTTTAATTTAAACTTTTAAAGAATATAATTTGAATAAAAAAGTTAAAATATAACTAAATTATTCACAAGTTAAACACTTATTTATAAATTTTGTTGATTTAATTTAAAATATATAAGACGGTTAAAATTTTTTTTTGTTAATATCAATATCATGTACAATATTTTTATTGGGTTTTGGGCAATATATATATGTAGAAAAAATATTGAAAACAAATATTTATATGTTATTTATTTTTATGATAAAAATTTTAAAAATTATGTTAAATGTTTACTTTATTAGTTTAGTTTAGCTGCACATCATTTGTAAAAATGTAAATATTTCTGAAAAAAAGTTATAAATTTTGAGAGGTTAAAAAATAAAAAATGAATATCTACTTTCAAAATTTTACATAATCGAATATCAAAATATAATTAATTTGATAATATTTCAACCAAATTTTCTATATTTTCAAATACTTGTAGCCCATGGGTATCATTTTAAAAATATTATATTTATTGTAAATATAAAATTTCACATAATATTTTCAGAAATAAAGTGAAAAATACTTAGTTATCTTAAAAAATAATAAATTAAATAGAACGTAAAATTTGTATCATAAAAATATATACAATTAATGCTTTGGTCTCTATTTTAAATATATTTCCATATTTTATTCGCAAGTGATAAAAGTTAACTATATAGATTCTATTTTCACTGTTCATATTATCATAAATACAGAAAGTTAATTTTTATTTTTCAGGAAAAAAGAAATTTTCACCTTGTTACTTTATTTTTATCTTTCATTTTCGTGTTAGCGGTTCCCCTTTCCACCATCTCCTCGTCCCCTTCTCCATGCTCACTAAGCGTCAGCTTCCTCATCTGCAAGCCGGTATCTGAAAGGCTAAATGTTGTCTACAATTTTCTCTCGTCGCCTAAATCCTTTTTTATTTCTTCCACTTCCATTTTCTCCAATGCCTATTTTTGTCAATTTCCACAATTTCCCAGAAACTAGCCCTACATCCATAAAACCCATCAACCCCGATCCACTCTCTGAAATGGGTACTCCGAGTTCACTGGATTTCGATCAGTCAACAGTATGCGACACTCTCTCATCTTACAGTAACGACTACAAACGGGCATTCGATTTCTTCATCTGGGTCGAAACCGATTCTGGGTTTCAACACAATACTGAGACCTACAATCGAATGATTGACATTTTGGGTAAGTTTTTTGAATTTGATAAGTCCTGGGAATTGATTCAAATTATGAAGAAACAATGGTCTTCCATGCCCAACTACACCACCTTTCGTATAATGTTCAAGCGGTATGTATGTGCACATTTAGTTAAGGAAGCCATTGATACGTACGATAAGTTAGATGAGTTTAATATGAAGGATGAGGTCTCATTTTGTAATTTGATCGACGCACTCTGTGAGTATAAGCATGTGATAGAAGCTCAAGAATTGTGGGTTAATCGAAGAGAATGTGTTCGGTTTGGGGGTGATACGAAAGTTTACAATATGATTCTTCGTGGCTGGTCAAAATTGGGTTGGTGGGGTAAGTGCAGGGAGTTTTGGGAAGAAATGGATAGGAGAGGGGTCCGAAAGGATTTGGTGTCGTATTCAATATATATGGACATACAATGCAAGTGTAGTAAGCCATGGAAAGCTGTAAAGTTGTATAAGGAGATGAAGAAGAAGGGTATTCAATTAGATGTTGTGGCCTATAACACAGTTATACATGCTGTTGGTTTGTCAGAGGGTGTTGATTTCTCGGTCCGTTTGTACAAGGAAATGACGGAACTAGGATGCAAACCTAATGTGGCGACTTATAATACAATTATAAAACTTTTTTGTGAGAACGGGAGAATGAAGGAAGCGCGTGACATGCTTCAACGGATGCATAAGAAGGGCTGTGATCCAAATGTGATTACCTACAATTCCTTTTTCCGTTGTCTTGTTAAGCCTAGAGAGATTCTTAGGTTGTTTGAAATAATGATAGAAAGTGGGATCCATCCAGGATTAGATACTTATGTGATGCTTATGAGGAAGTTTGGAAGGTGGGGTTTCCTTCGGCCAGTGTTTGTCATTTGGAATAAAATGGAACAACTGGGTTGTAGTCCTGATGAGTCTGCCTATAATGCCTTAATTGATGCTTTGTTGCAAAGGGGCATGGTGGATTTGGCCAAGAAGTATGATGAAGAGATGTTAGCAAACGGACTTTCTGCCAAGCCACGGTTAGAACTGGGAACAGAAGCAGTGTGAGTCCGGTGATGCGAATCTGTGATGTTTCCGTGGATGGATTTTCTTGTGATGCTTCTGCATCCAGTATGAAGACGGGCCTCACCGGAGTTTCCATTGCCCCCTCCCCCACTCCTTTGTTATTGTCCTTTTTGGTTGGGGGGGCGGTTGGTACTTCTTGGCTGCAGTTGCTTTATTTGGATGTCAGATGTATGGCATATTAACCTTAGGGGATTTGTTAGAGCCCTTCCCCAAACAGTGAATATTTCATCTTGATAATTTAAACGGATATGATAATAAGAAAATTTCAATACATATTAATATGTTGTCATAGTCTTAATCGTCGAAGTCGTCAAATGGAAATCCTCACTGTTGGAAGTATGAGAGAATAAAAATGGGAGGATCCTAACAAGACTTTAACCTTAGGGTCTTCTGCATTTCTGAGGAAATGGACCAGGTATGAATCGTATGTTCATATGATACTTCATCCTGAAACCTGTACTTTTAGTCTTCTTGTTATGGTTTTAATGTTGTGATTATTTCTGGTTTCAGCTGTGCAGATGAGGGATGACTGAGGGTGGAACTATTAGGTTATGCAGGTAGGTGTTTTTCTGATTTGATTATTTCTGGTTTCAGCTGCGCAGATGAGGGATGACTGAGGGTGGAACTATTAGGTTATGCAGGTAGGTGTTTTTCTGATTTGTCTTTCTAATGAACGTCTCATCTAACTCATATAGCTAGCAGCTTGGGTACTGCTGTTGAGCAGAGGCTGTAAATTTGAGCATGAGCCATAACTAGAACTTACAATTGTTTCACCACCAACCTTTTGTTCTTTTACTGTTAGCCTCTTTCATTCTAATTTGTTTAGTTACTTCATATCAGGTATCCTGAATCCCTTTCCATTTACATGCTCAGTTTTGTAACTCATGCAGTCTGTGTTAGTCTTTCCATTTTCTTCTTGGACTTGAGAATGCATATGCTTCCAAGCAAGGTGTGACCTTATAAAGCATTTTTCTGTCTATCAGAATAAAGTTGGTTTACCAGATGTGATATGCTGAAGTTCGTTCCATCATACCCCAGTTCTAATCATTGAATACAGCATCAAAGGAAACTTTAGTGTTGGCATACTTTGAAGGTAAGTCCTTTTCATTGGGACATGCTAACGAATGTGGCTTTATGGTTACTATTATTTCTTTATTTACGTATCCTCCTACGAATGTGATTTCTTGAAGCTTTTTGTTAAATTGTGTGATGACTACGACTAATAAAAGGCATAATCAAATGGTGCCACCTGATGCCAGTGGTCAAGCATCCAGATTTTGGGAATATGTGTGGGTTAGAAACCGAGGAAAAGATGACAACATGGAACATAATATGAACCGATATGTGAAATACGGTTATATATATTTGTTAGTGTCGGGGTTCTAGTACTGATATTTTCCGATATATTGCTATATCGACAATAGAATGGTTGGTACACCTGTTATATTTTTTATATATATTGGCTGATATTTTCTTACAGTTCTGATTTGCAAAATGAAAATTACGTCCAATATTGATGAGTATAAATCGATATGGCCTAAACCCGTGCTGATACTAATATTCTCATCCATAATGATGATGATAGTCAACCGGTTCCTTCAACTTTCATTGAATACTCTGTAACAGTGAAAGGGAAAGAGTGTATTGGACCTCATGTAGGGGACATAAAAGGCTTTATAAATGTTTGTCAAATTTCTCCAAAAATTACTGGTGAATTGCATTGTTCTCAACAAACAATTTCACAAATCCAAAGGAAACAATGGTGGAATGAATCTATGAAAAAAAAAAAAATTCTCACCATTTATATTGGTATTAAAATTTATATGGAAATTAGCAGCTTCCACAAGCTGGTGTCGTCCTGGAATATTCTACCCCACTTGTTCTTTCAGGAGCTTGTGTCCATTACCAATCATCATGATCATCACCATCCAATTTCTACTTCCTCTGATGATCATAGCCCAAAGGACTACACAAACCATTGTAAGTCTTTTCATCCCATGCTGAACACATTTTACTCGAGGCTGACATTGTGTTAATTATTAAAGCAACCTGTAAGACCTAAATTAATTGTTACTAATTTTAAGAGGTAGTACTGACATGATGTTACATAACTAAAAGAACCATGACTTCTAATTTAACAGTTACTGATCTTATGAAGTGACAACAGTTAGAAACTCTTCAATCTTGTAATTGGGGATTAAAATCTTCAATCTTTTAACTGCTGAACACTCTAGCAATCAAGATCTCTTCCCTCTACAATTACCATCATTCATCATGATCCCCATTCAACCCACTGTTACAAGCTTGAGTTTTAATCTTAAAATTGATGAGCAACGATGGGTTGTTCAAATCCATTGAACACTCAACTAGTAATTCGAAGGTGATGATGACAACAACAATGCCTCCGTCTGCATATTCAATGTCCCAAAAGCCCTCAGAGCAACAGATCCAGACCGCTATACTCCCTAAGTAGTTGAATTTGACCCTTACCATTATTGGCAGCCTGAGCTTCGAGAGATGGAAAGGTACAAGCTCTCTGCAGAAAGAGAATCCCAAGACAACTTCAAATCATTATGTTCCAAAGTCTCGTGGACCGCCTCTCAGTTATTGAGCCTAGAATCTGAGCTTACATACCATAAATATTTGGACATTAATAGCAAAACCTTAACTTGGATAATAGCGATTGATTCATCTTTCTTGCTGGAGTTTCTCCAAATATATGATGTCAAGGAAACTGAGGCATTGGTGCTACTCGCATCAAGAATGTTGCCCTTGGTTGATTATTTGACGAAGAAACCGACGCATCATGTGATTTTGAGGGACAATAGTAATGCTGGAGAATCAAGTACCTTTGTGCTGGGAATATGCTGGAATCAAATACCTCCAAATATAAGCTGTCAAGGAAACTGAGGCATTGGTGCTACTCGCATCAAGAATGTTTCCCTTTGTTGTAGAGCTGTTGAATGTGCCGGGCCGCCCATGGCATGGCCCGGCCTGCCATGGGCTGTGCCAAGCACAGCCTGTGGTGAACAGTGTTGGTTGTGTATGGCACAGCCTAACACTCCGGACTGTGCTAGGCTGCGCGGTAGGCGGCCTGAGGTAAATTTTTTTTAATACCCAAACAGTCATGTGACCGTTTGCGGGAGGGGGGCTGGGGATGGACCCTGCCATGCTGACCGGGCCCGGCTTGGCCGGCCTAGCATAGTATAGGCCAACGTGCTGTGCTAAGCCGAAACACATAAGTCCCGCGCCGTGTCGGGCACTGCTAGTGAAGATGTCGTGCAAGGCATGGCACATTTACATTTGGTGGCCTGAATAAATGGGCTGTGCTGACCCAGCATAGCCCATTTAAGACCACTACTTCGTTGATTATTTGAGAAAGAAACCGATGCATAATGCAATTTTGAGGTACATAGTAATGCTGGAGAATCAAACACCTCTATTTGCACTGAGGAAGATGCTGGAATCTCAACTACAATCCGTGGAATTAGCGGATGGTAAGTTGTTGCTAATGCTAATAGGGTTGTGCCAAGATTTTCATCCGTTCAAGATGGTTGAAGATCTGCTGGGAATTGATGTTTCTGGTTCTGCCCATTTGTTTGATTTTCTGCATCTTGTTGCAGTGCCCAAATCGGAAGAGAAATCTGAAATAGCAGAAGCCGACGAGCAAGAGAAGCTGGACAACAGGATGAGCAATGCTTTGGGGATTCCTGCTACAGGATGATGCTTTCCTGATTTAAGACAGGCACAGTGAATTTTATACAGTGATTTATACTATCAAGGGCGATAAAGGTGATATTTAAATCGCCTTGGTTACTGATATCTAACCTTCCTGGATTTATCATCTTTGAGCGGCCTGTTGCATACCTTTTCTCTCCTCAAAATACGGAAGCAAAAAAGCTTGCAAGTGAGAACTCTAGGCCAAAAAGTAGCGTCGGATCACCATTAATGGAGGAAATCATGATTCCCTCTGTTATGGAAGCTTTTGCAATCTGGCATCCTCTTCATATATATATGTATTCTCATTATATTATACGTGTGTCTGGAAGATATAGATTTTATGTAATTGTTTCATAATTTTAGTAAATTTCAAGAAATGAAAATTACTTGAACAAAATCAATTAGTTAGCTGATTGGCAATTTTAAATTCCACAGTAATTTTCCCCATCTGTCCATTACTAATCTAAGAAGAAAATCTACATTTTCAAATCGAGTTGGAATTAAAACGACTTGCCCTGTATGGAGTGTGTTATGTTGTATCCTCGTCAGTCTATATACATTGTTATTGTATTAAAATTTAATGGTTATTGATATCCAAAAAAAATAAAATAAAATATTTTTTAATATTTTAATGATAATTATTGAATTTCAAATCTAACTGCGGTTTTTAGCATATATTGTTGAGATTTTTTGAGTAAATATTATAAATGGGTATATTCTCTCCGTATATGGCAGAATATTGCGGAATATACTTGCGTTTTAAATGGTGATAATTTGAAGATAATTTAGTTGGAATAATAATGTCACATCTGGAGTAAGAAATGAAGTTCATAATTAATCCAATATTTTATACCTACAACTCAAATTGACTGTATAATACTCTAGATTAAATTAAATAACTAAACTCAAATCAAATCTGATATTGATTCTAAAAATTTATACAAATGCATCAAAAATTCATTGCACTAACAAATTTATGAAAAATTGAATTCGATAATACTATGCATACGACTAGAAGTTAAGAATTGCGTAGCTTGCTATAATTGTAAATATTTCTTTTGTTTTTTACGTAAAAAAATAAATAGTAAAGTGATAATTTTGCGTAATTTTTTTTTTAGGGGGGAGGGGGGACAGAAATCCCGCAGTCAAATAGTTCTAAAGAAAAAATCAATCCAATCCCTGTGTAGCATCACTGAAATCCCGCCGATCATCGCGTTTCTCGACATATGATCTGTCTTTTGTTGGGGTAGGTGACTTTTGATCTATCTGGTTTTGATCTTAATTATATGTACTCTTTATGAAAAAACAGGGAATCATCACCATTTCCATACAGTGACATACACTTTGCAAGAAACCTCCGAAAGATGCCACATCAAGTGCTAAAAGCAGGCAGTAGACCACCATGGATTGGTCTAGCAGCTGCTGTATGGGTTCAATTTGCTGCTGGCAGTGCCTACAACTTCCCTCTTTACTCTTCTGCTCTCAAATCAGTTCTGGGTTTTAATCAGCAGCAGTTAACAATTCTTGGGGTGGCCTGTGACGTCGGCGAGAACGTCGGAATTTTGCCTGGAATCGCTTGTAACAAGTTCCCTCCGTGGATGGTTCTCTCTGTCGGTGTCTTGGCTTGTTTTTTGGGATATGGCGTTCTCTGGCTTGCTGTTAGTCAGACCGTACAGAACTTGCCATTTTTACTGGTAATGTCTCTCATGTTTCTTAAATTTGACCATCTATATACTTTTATCGGGTTCTTGCTTCTAAAATCAAGTTATTTGATTATTATTTGGCGTCCATTTGTGGGTCTGACTGCTTTTTTGGGACTTTTAACGAGTGATTTCGAAAGGGTTTGCCTGCAACGAAGATTTGATCAAATTATATGATTCACTATTTGGTGCCCATTGTGGATCTGATTGCTTTTGGGGATATTGTTGTGCAATTTCGAGCAGATTAATATGGAATTAAGATCGGATCTTCTTGTGAAATCACGTGATTCAATTGTTTGTTTGGAGCTATCGAATAAGTCCATCCTCTGTTGTTTGTGGTCCCTTAATTGAAACGGGATCAAATGCAACCAAAACAAAGGGGGATTCAAATTAAGAACAGTTGAAAATGGCATTTCATTGCAGATTCGGTCTCATCCTCCTGATCGCTACTATATTTTACTCTGAAGAACTGGGAGCTTTGATCCATTCAAATCTTATTTCATTACGTCCATCATGGTCATACTAGCTGAATATGATCTCTGTTGTGAAATTTGTTAGTGTTATATGACTCTATTAGACTCTCTATGGCTTGTATATCAGAATGCTTGACGGTCGCAAAACATGTAAAAAAGGTAAGTATGGTGGAGATAAGAATGCTAAGATATGTAAGTGAGGTCACTATATTAGAGAATATTGGGTGTGATTTCTATAGAAGAAAAAATATGAGAATGGTGATTAAAGTGGTTCAGACAATTATATTGTAGGTCTAGTGAAATGTTGGTGAGAAATGGTATTGCTTGAGACTGTAGGCGAGAAGAGAGGGAAGGGTAGACCAAGAATAAAAATGATGTTAAATTAATTAAACTCTTAGAAGATCTTGGACTAAGTCGAGTGGAATAGTAGATTCTTATAATTGACTCCACTTAGTGGGGCTAAAGGGTTTGTGTTTAGATATTGGTTTTATATTGCTGCAAGTTTTGTTTGGGCAACAAATTAAAATATTTTTTTCAGTGGAATATGAAATTTGAACTTGAGTCATCCATTTGGATCTCTGACAGGCAGTTCATTGATTATTATTGAAATTCTTATTATATGCGTAACTAACATAAAAAAATAAATTATTGAGTAGAATGTTGTCAAAAAATTATAAAATAAATTCCTTCTGATCTTCAAATCATATGTTGTTATCTATAGTGCAGTAGCCTTGTGTTTTTTGTTAAGTTTGTTCTCTTATCTATCAAAGTCCTTCTTTGTCTATCTTTCTCTGCTTTTGATATTCTCGAATAGTGCAAGTTCGTGGACTCTCTTGCAAGCCATACATCGTTTTTTTGCAAAAAGAGCTCCCATTGGCAAATGATTTGCTGCCAATTTAAGTGGGATATCCAAACTTCAACATTGAAAATACAAAAAGTAGTCAAAATCACCCATAATTAGTCTACGTTGTTCTGAGACCTATAGTAGCATGAGTAAATAAGTAGGGCTGCCCAAAACCCAGAACATCTGACAGGTCATTGGGTGCTTGTCAGTTGTCAAAAGCCATTCTAACTGCGGTTCTTAGGAAAAAGAAGTCAAAACCAAGATGGTACACTGTGAACTAATCAAGCAAAGAACGTTCCAACTGAATTGAGCACTCGGTAGTTTTGCTTAATGGAAATTTTTTTATTGGGCAATGGGCATTCATTACTAGCTGAATTGGGAGCTACAACAGCCACAACAAAAAAATCCTAAGTCATTGAATAGGGTGGGTGATCTGAATCATTTGCACCATTCTGCATAATGTAAATCAACAGTTTTTGAAAGCATAAGAATTTCTAAATCATGTTTTATTATTTAACCTCCGATTTTTTATTTCTAAAACAGTATCTCTTCTCTTATCACCTCCATGAAATAAAACTCAAAAAAATAATAATGTGGCTTGTTTTGATTCAGAGGCCACAATTCCACTGTACATACATA
>JAOVVI020017316.1:0-10644 GCA_028571085.2 Nepenthes alata | reverse complement strand
TTAAGTAAAAACCTGCATGCACGAATTCTAAACCTCCAAATCAGAAGCAAACGTTATCGGACACAAAATCAGACAAATGATAGGACTTATAAATATTTGCCTCGATCTTATACCAAGCAGATTTGACAAAAGGATGCTCTGATCAACCCGATCTCTTCTCCCTCTTACCTCTCCTCTCTCTCTCACCTTCCCTTGCTCTACCACGCATGAAATGGCCGAAACCCTCACCGCTGCGCCTTATATACTGAAAATGAGGTGAGTCTCGAACCTAAGCCCACTGGTTTTCATGCCTCAGGCGCCCTTCGGGTGCACTTTAGGCACCACATTGTAGATTCGAATTCTTTCAAAAATTTCATAAAATATCATTAATACGATGTATTCAATTAACCCAAAATAATAAATATATTTAAAATAAATCAAATAGAGAATCTAGGTATTACACTACTAGAAACCGTTTGATAGAAGGCCATAAGGCTTGGGTCATGACCCTCAAGAAGGTATTGGGAGGGTGTTGGACAATCTAAAAGGCATGACAAATCATTCATAAAAACTATTCATCTTGAAAGCTGTCTTACGCACATTTACTAGGAAAACCCTAATATGATGTTAACCACTCTTTAAAATGATCTTAGAGAAGAACCTGGCACCAACCATCATATTTAACATATCATCAAGTCAAGGGATGGAAAAACGGTATTTTACTGTGGTATTATTGATGACTCTATTATCCATACACATTTTTTACAGTCCATCTTTCTTAGGTGTCAAGAAAACTGCGCATGAATTCATGCTCTCTCGAACAAATCCTTTATGTAGGAGTTTCTTCTAATTGCTTTTAGAGCTCAGTATGCTCAATGGGATTCACCCTATAATGAAATAAATTTGAGAGAGACATGTTTAGAACAAAGTCAATGGCATGTTGAATATCACATAAATGCGGTAAATAATTTAGGATCTCATCAAGAAAGACATCTCAAAAATTTTGAAAAACTTGATGAGCCTCATTGGATATTAACGTGGAAGAGTTTGAAGGGACTTCTAGGACAATGACAGCAAACACAACGCTCACCTACGACTGTATGCTTGAACTCTGTGGGGTTAATGATAGGCAGTCCTTTTGTCCCTACCACACCTTTTCCTTTAATGTGAATAATAGGTTTTCGGAGAAATGGATGAAGATGAATCTTCTTTCCCTTATAAACAAAAGAAGATGAGTTGTATTGACCTTGGATTATTACATCCAAGTCATATAATGAAGGTCTACCTAGAATGACATTGCCCACTCCTATTGAAATGACATACACCAGATATGATCTTTATACTTTAAGAATTAATTGGATATAAGACAAAATTTCTTAATTGCTATGGAAGATGTATCAATTCATGAGACACTATGTGGATTAGTATATGAGACCACTTTTAACCCAAGATGGGAAATTATATTAGCCAAGACGAAATTGATAAAACTACCACTATTTACAATGATCTTATAAGCGTTTTTGTTGACCTTGATGTAAGTATGAAAGATAGCACGACGATGTGAGCCATTAACCTCTTTAGATTGGGTTAATATACATCGCACAATGCCCAATAATGACGTGTTAGGTGAAAAGGACAAAAACTTAGGCTAAACGAAATAGTTTTGATACAATCCAAGAAGGTGTCATCATCGTTAGCTTCTAAACTATCAAATTCCTCTAACTTGGGTTCATAAACTTATTCTTCAAGTGGTTCCTCTTTATTCTCTCCGTATTGCTCTCCAATAAGGTTGGTTTTACTAGGATATCTAGAAGTAATATATCCAAGGCTTTTACAATTAAAGCACCCCTAGGGGATTCAATATCCTTTACTCTTTTTTCTCTCGTAAGGAGAATTGTAAATGGAAAAGGTCCTAAGACAAACTTAGGATGATTGTTGAGGCATTTCATGTTAAGGGACAATTGTTACCATGTTTTTATAGGGTGTCCTCGTAACCAACTCATAATGTTGGACCAGATTATATACATGGTCCAGAATAGTAATATCCCTGAGGACAAGCTCTTCCCTGAAATCATGTTATGGACCTTGTCGGAATCTACGCAACGTCATAGCCTTGTCCTTAATTGTATAATATCTCATTTGAAACTTATCGAATTGATTTATATGCTTAGTTATAGATTGGTTATCCTATCAAAGGGTATCTCACTAGTCTAATAAATTGCTACTGTATGAACGGGGCGTGCATTTCTCTTAAAAGAGCTGTTTAATTTCAGCCCATCTCGTCACAAAGGTAGACTAACGCCTAACAAGGTCCTCAAAATTTTTCCATAATAGCTGAATATTCCCGGTCAACTTAAAGCTAGCAAAATGAACTCTTTTATCTTTGGACACACTATATCATTCAAAGAAATAATTCATATCCCGAATTCATTGAGTTAAAATTCGAGCGTCTAAGCAACCATAAAAAACAGGAGTATCTAACTTGTTTTTAAATAGTTGTTCGTCTTGATCTAACTCTCAATCATAATCTTAAGGCCTGTAGTCAAGCCTATGAGAAACCTGGCTATCTTTGTATGTTGTTTGTTCCTATTACAAGACACATCAGAATTGTCAGTATTTGATTATTGAAGTCCTGCTTCTAAAAGGGCAACTCAATTAGTTAAGTCCAAATTTGTCTAACGAATAGTGGTTAGGTTAACTTGAATGGCCATAATGTAATTTTACAATTATTGTTGGTTGGTCGTTAACTAGACTAGCTATTGACTTAAGGCTTCAAACTGATTAGAAACTATGCCTATGTCAATAGTATTATGGGAAACAGTAGGACCACGATACAAGTGCGTGCAACATCTATATGACCAATGTGGTGGATATTAATAAACAATTAGGACAATTGAATGAGTGTACAAACGTGATCCAAATGCAAGATAATTTTTTTTTCCTTTCGGGGAATTCGTACGATTTAAATAATACAAATAAATATTGCTAATCTGTTAAAATTAATAAAGCAAAAACTAAATGTAATGCTGGTAGCCACAAGAAGTAAAGTGTGTGATGGGGAAAATGGCCTCGTTTTTTTTATTTGATAAAGAAATATTATAAAGCAGTGAAATTGTGGGAATAGGTAATGGTATTGTTTTTTTTGATATAGGGAATAAAATATCATATTTCAATAAAATTAAATACTATTAAAGAAAAGAAAAAAACTGTACCAAAAATAAAAGCGGAATGAATTCACTTGGTTACTAAGAAAGATAAACTGAACCATTTTTATGATATCACTTAAATTACATAGTCAAATGTTGAATAAATTTGGCAAGTACTGAATTTAGAAAAATGGCACTAAGTCTGTTTACTTGTAAAGGCTGATCATTGTATATAAAAAGTTTTGGCTGTGTGTGGTAGGCCCAAAAATCAAGCTTGTGCATAAAACCCAATTCACCAAATAATGGTGATTGAGGTTGGAGTTTCATTTGGTCGTATGGGGTTTTGACTGAGTGGAAGAAAGCAGGTGTGGTGGCTCTGTTGGGTTTGAGTTGGTATTGATAGGTTGAGGCAATAAGCTGAAGATCCAGAAAAGTCAGGAGAAGAAGACAGATTTCCGGTCACCAGCTCTTTTCTCAGCCTTTACTACCAAGTTTTTTTTTCAACACCACACTGTTTCAATTATCCTTTTTTCTATTTTTTTTTTCAACAGCTCAACCTTTGGAGAAGATGTTATTTGCATCGGCTAGGGCTTTCGTCACTGGTATTTTCTTGGGTGGATTTTGTTGTAGCATATTGATTAAACAGGCGAATGGTATATGGTGATGGTGGGCTGAGATTTATATGGTGATGCTAATGATATGGTCAAGAGGCAGTGTGTTCGTTTCAGGGGGTGCTTGGGTCACAGGCAGTGGACAATGGTGTAGGAATCTGAGGTTAAATGAACAAAAATGAGGAAGCTAGTCTTTGATACCAAATTTTATATAGACGAGAGGAAAAGTAGGGATAATCATAATTTCTCAATATGAATTCAATTTTATCAGTCTTCTTGCAATAAAAGTAGAACCTTTTTATAGAGGTAACCACTCCTAAGTTAATTAAGAAATAAATATAATTTTCTAATTAACAGTAAACTAAAATATAGAAAATAATAAAAATACAA
The DNA here is from genome assembly GCA_028571085.2 of Nepenthes alata. NCBI lineage: Eukaryota > Viridiplantae > Streptophyta > Magnoliopsida > Caryophyllales > Nepenthaceae > Nepenthes > Nepenthes alata. The sequence goes on along the minus strand of JAOVVI020017316.1, from coordinate 6,518 downwards.
AAATATGACATTCTAAATATTTCAGGACTGCCAAAATTTAAAATTTCAGGATTCCCAAAATATTACAAAACATAAAAACAAATCAAATCTCCAATACATAGAATAAATCTCTTCAATATCTTATGATGTCCACATTAGAAAGGGTAATGGGATGAAATGGGGGTAGAAAGAGAAAAGGTGATGGAATGGCAGAGTAGAGAGAGAAGTGATGAAATGGTAGTAATTGAGAGAGAATTAATGCTGAAAAATAGGTAGATCAAATGAGTTGAACTAAACATGACTACAGCTCATAAGCTGTTGAAAACTGAGTGCATAAAAATGAGTAATCTAATTCGTAGCATACAGGGTGAATTCCTCCATAGTTTGCAGATAATGAATTAGTTGTCAGCAGATCTTGAACTTCAGTCAAATTGTTACTTTTACATTACAGCATTCCCGATTCATTGGATTGTACATTTATTTTTGTTTGGAAAGTAAGCTGTAATAATTTGCATATGCATGTATTGATAATAGTTACTCCATTTTCTTCGAGATTAGTTTATTTGTCACTTTTGAGCTCCTGCCCTTGTTCCTGGTTTTCTAATTCTATAACCCAGTCTCAAGGTTATGATAGACAATGCCTCATATCGACTTTAATGAATGATTGCATTGTATATGAAACTTTGTTGGATTACTATTAACTTGACCGCAAGCTCTTTGCACCATGTTATGGCCTTGATTCATTAACCTTATTGAGCTAATAAGCTGCTTGGGCAATGGTAAGAAGCTGGCTTGGCTTACAATCTGTGTGGATTGTCTTGTTGAGATTCTGTGTTAATTGTCAACTGTTAAAGGGAAAAGGACCTTGCCATTGGATTGGACATGAGGTGGCCATGATGTCTAGTATTTGAGGGAGGGTGAGGTTACAATTACCCATGGAATATTAGCAAAGAGCTGGCTTTCAAGTCTGATTAGGTGTTGCCTACTATTAAAATAGGCTGACTCATTTTGCGGTACGTTGGTGTTCCTGCTTATTTGGAGTCACTAAGATGGGGTTTCACTTGGGGTGTGATAACAGGTGGAGCATATTCATTTTTAATATGGAGTGTTAAAAGTGTAATATGAAAATTTGGTGACATGGAGATAAATATCAGCTGATATATATCAGTGCAAGCCCCCGAAGCTATGAAAAAATCACTATATGTCGTATATTGCAATATAACTGATATATAGGTTGGTATTCTCTATCAAGATATAACGTGTAGAAAAAAAAAATCGATATGTCTAATATTACTATGTATTGTCAAACACTGATATTGCTGCGACTAATACCAATATTGACATTTTCATCGATGGTTTTTACTCACATATCCAGTTAATATTAGCTGAAACTTGTTCAATGTGATACAAAATTTAAGAATGAAAAATAATATGGGATACATTATACATAAAATGTGTATCCTTAGTTTGACATTGGATTCCCTAAATGAAGTGCGTACTTTTGCCTCATTGTATGTAGATAGCATTTTACATAGTGATTACCCATCCCAACATTAAGTGTGCCTCCTATTTGGTCAAGTACATGTTTTAGGAGCATGAAGTAAAAGAACATCTTTCTCCCCTTTTGGAGACCAGGGACATGATTGTGTTATTCGTTCAATTTTGTTATATTGTAGAAATATTTGTTTCAGAAGCATTCATTTTTAGTGGGAAGGAGATAGTAGAAAACATTTGTTGTCATCTTTTGAGTTGCTTCTCAAGATTAACAGATGCCGGATAGCAGTTATTTTTTTAAAAAAACTGATGCATTCTATTAATGCAGATGCTTTGAGTATATTGAAGAAATGATTCATAAACAGGAGCCTCTTGTTGGTGTACTTCGTCTTCTCATCTTATTCTCTCTTACAAATTCGGGATTGCCAAAAAAGCATTTCGACTACTTGAGGCATGAAGAGTTTTTATCAGATTTTTTTTCTTTCCTTTCTGTGGATGATTTTCTACCCTACTTGTTTTGACGTTCTCCTTTTATTTTTTTGGTATTTCTTTGAATTTATATATGGTCTATACATTGCACAGGAGAGAGCTACTCCACAGTTATGGATTTGAGCACATGTCCACATTGAATAATCTAGAGAAGGCTGGATTGTTCAAGAAACAGGTTCCTGTCATCTTCTTAAATAATTGGTTAAATTATGTTATTAGTTAATTCTATTTCTGAGTTGTTAAACTTGCAAAATTATATTATTTGAGTGTTGCAGGAATCGAGAAGCAGTTGGTTGACGATGAAACGAGCTTTGCACCTTGTGGTTGAAGACACTGATACAGCCAAGTATTACTCATGACCACCTTTTCTGTTTATGTTTTGAGTGGAAATTGTGATTCATTCACTCATAAGTAACCACTGAGCCACCACTTTCCCACCTTTACAGCTCTCAGTCGTGCCTTTTAGATCCTTTCTTGATCAAACAATGCATCTGGTCAGTTGTCTCAGATAGAATAGATCTGAAGGACTCCTTGAAGAATTCTTCCAATGGTTATGGAAACTTCTCGAGATGAGTTGCCTAGGGCATGGATCTGATACCAGAAATTGTATGATCCAATCGAAATTCAAACAGTTTTCCCTAATATTAAGAGAGAATGAAAAGCAAACCTGAATTTCTCAAAAAAATTGTTGTCTTAACTGAGTGAAGAAAGGAATGAAGAAGAGAGAGAAGATTTAGGTCACATTGATGTTTTGACGCCTTCCTTCCATGTTTTCCCCAGGGAGAAAGAATGATTGCAATCATTGTTTCATTGTTGCATCCCTCCTTTCAAGACCCTTCTGCAAAATCTATTTAGAGATAACAAATGACAACCCCAGGCATGTGGTAACTAATAAAAAATGAAATTCGACACTGAAAAAATAAGAAAATTCATAAGTTTGAGTTTCTTCAACAATGATTTACATTATTTCGGGTTTAACAATTAAAAATCTGAAGGAAAGCTGAAGTGAGTTGATAAAATTCAAGACAGAAAATAACAAAATTCATAAGATTTGAGTTTCTTTAACAATGATTCACATTATTTCCAGTTTAACAATCGAAAATCTGAAGGAAGGCTGAAGTGAGTTGATTAATTGTGCCATGGACTGTTGTCCTAAATCTGTTCTAGCTCAAAATACCAGGAATCTGTCACAGGATGTATTTTCTGATATTATTAATAAAAACGGTGGGCTTTCTTGAGGATAGATTTACTTCGTGTGAACTTATACTAGTTCTCCCACTAGGAAGAATATACACCTCCTCCGAGGTAACGTATCGGCATCTCAGGCACTCTTGGACTTGTCTAACACACTTCCAAAATTTTCCGTTTATTTTGTTGACTCTAACACGCAGGGGGTTGTACTTTAGCTTCTTTAGTAATATTTAAAATTGCTTTGCTGAAAATTTCAAAACATAATAGTATCTTGCTCAATAGAACTAGCCATTTGGATCCATTACCAAAGAGAGAGAGAGAGAAGAGATAAGAGTGAGGAAAGAGAAGAGAGAAGACAGAGAGAGAGAGAGAGAGAGAGAGAGACTAAAATTCTCCCAATTGTGATAGTGGTAGGGAGGGATTAGGGGAGTGTCTTTGGCATTCATTTTTCACAAAGGAAACCAAAGAACATGAGGAAGATTTTATAGCTATGTATATGCAATTTGCATAAATTTGTAGTTTTCATTGCTGGTAATAGTGTAAAATAATGTTTGATCAATAATATTTCCATATGTATAATAATGACTCCAAATTTTGGCTATTGTCACTCCAGTATGCTGTGATCTATATTTTTAGAAAAACAAACTCACAGGATAAGTGCCATGTCTGCAAATTTTGGTTTAAGTGTTCCCAGTGTGTTGTGTTCTAAATTTAAGAAAAATAACATGTCATAGGATAGTGTTATGTCCCTGTGCAAGTCCCTTCCCATGCTTCTTAGCTCTCCTGTTTGATGTCCTTTGGTTGATGATCCTTAACATGCGTTTTCAAGATTTTAAGAAACTGATCTGATCTCATTTTCCATTTGCTTTTTTTTGGTCATCAACTTTGTGTCAGTCATGTGATGAGTAAAAAGTAGGATGGGACCATTATTTTTTCCTTTGGTAAGGCAAATAGGATTGTGAATATTGTTATGACTTTGTGAGGGTGTTGTTTGCATAGAATTTTCATTGTACTGGTTGAGCTCTTTTTATTTTCCTTATTATTACAACATTTCATCTTTCTGCTGTTGTACTTGCTAATTTTATGTGGTTTTGGTTTCATGACAGCCCCACTGATATTGCTTATGTCTTCTCTGGATATGCACCCATTAGTGTACGTCTTATTGAGCAAGCCATCAGATCTGGATGGTAAGGTGAATTCCTTCTTTGTAACCAAAAAAAAAAAAATTAATAAAAAGATTCCCCCAACATTTCATCAGCAAAGGAAATCTTTGACATACTTTAAGGACTTTCATATGGCATGGTCCCTCTCCCTCCTCTCCCCAAAAGAAGTTCCATCATGGAAGTCACTGTCTAAGCCTGAATACCATGCCGTATGGGAAAGATTGTCTCTGATGAAGATTTTTAGATCTCCAGCGACTTTCACAGTGCATTGCTCACCCACCTCATGGACCCTACATTGCAAATTATTTCAGAAATACTGTACTCTGGAATTATTATTTTTTTTAAATGACTCATTTAATGTTTACAGAAATAAGTCCTGTAAAACGTATTATATTTAGGCTTTCAAATGCAAGATTCAACGGTTGTATGAGTCATTTTGGACAAGTTTTCTTTAAAAAGTAATGCTTCTGCCCAATAGGTATTCTCCTAGTTGAAAAGACTTCCATAACTAACTTTTTTTGGGTTTCATAATCAAAGTTTGCATTATTTTTGCTACCAGACTTTAATTTTATTAGGAACATTATTTAATGATAAAAGTAAATGACAGGCTATTGAAGTGAAACAATATTAATGAAGCCCTTTAGAAAATAGGACCTAGTTGAATATTATTATTCTAGAAAATGCCAAAATTAAGTTCTTCTATGCCCTTGATATTGTTTATTCGTAGTAAAAAATTCTATTCCAAGTAATTGTTTGAAATCTTGGAAGATGCTGGCTTCAACAGCCCATTCTGCACTGGCCACAAGGGCTACAATGTACTGTTATGTAACAATGTTAACATTATGTAGCACCACTACCGTGACGGAACGAATCCTAATTCTTATAGGATCCTCCGTCAGATGCATACGAAACAAGTCCATAAATTTAATATTTAACTTCTGCAGAAATTTGGACAGAGTTTCCTCTGTGACTAGATCAACACCAAAAACACAACCTGTATTAAACAATCTGTACAAGCACACATTTAATCCAATACCACAATCCATCCTACAACACGCATAACACAGGATCACAAATGTTATTCATGGCTTTATTTCAACAATCCTAACTATTATACCAGAATTCATAAGAGAGATGCATCTAGGACCTGTACAAAATCCAAAGAACAAAATAGCGGAAGCATCTATATCTTTAACAGAATCCCTGCGGAAGCAATAACAGAACTAAAATAATGATATAACATATTTCACATTATCGTAATATACAATGCTCATTTCCAAAACGCTAGCTACAAGAATCCAAAATTCTTTGATCCATCGAATTCCTTCAGGGTCTTCAAAACTTACGAGCTTTCCCTTCTTCTAGCTAGATCTGATTTCGATCCTTTTCAGGTTTTTGCTTATCTGGAGGGGAAAACATAAAGCAATGAGTGAGCTTAATAGCTCAGCAAATGTACCTAAAATAGTAAAAACATACAGTTTTACATATATATAGAACATATATGTACTTTTAGAATAGAACTTAAAAAGGGATGCGGGAAATTCATGCATGCATGCGAGAGAACAAAAGCATAAATACGATGCAGAATACTAGGAAACCTATTACTGTGCAGAATACCAAAAAACCTATGATTTTAGATCCTTAGTTCCTCATTCAGAATTCGGTTCGAAGTCCATATTTTAAAACCTTAACCTAGTTCTCGATTCAGAGTCCATATATCATAACATTCGGTTTCCGTTTAAATCTATTATCCTCCATACTTTACATTCCAATGGCAGGATAGTTTCTGTTCTCTTTAATCTTTACATCCTAATGGCAGGATAGTTTCTGTTCACTTTTAATCTTTACATAACCTCCATATTTTATATTCTGAGGGTAGGATGGTTTTTGTTCACTTTAATCTTTACATACCTTCCATATTTTATATTCTGAGGGTAGGATGATTTCTCTGTTTAGTTTAATCGTTACATATCCTCCATACTTTATATCTCGAGGACAAGATTTCTGTTCATTTTTAATCTTTATATACCCTCCATACTTTACATCCCGATGGCATGATAATTTCTCTGTTCAGTTTAATTCCTTGCATACCCTCCATATTTTACATCCTGAGGGCAGGATAGTTTCTTTAGTTCAATTAGCTATTATTCAGTTCAATTCTGATGCCTATTATTCAATGTTTCGATGTAGTAAACCAAGGAC